>CALNHX010003520.1:0-148013 GCA_940337035.1 Agriotes lineatus | reverse complement strand
AGCAAAGCTTAACTTCAAGTTGTCGACCAAAATTTCCTATGTGCTATTTCAGCTATCTTGATAAATGAGTGCGTTTGATTTTTTTGTGATAAATCGGTTCCCGTTAACACTACATGAAAATAATGTAGACACCTTTGTGAGAATTTTGAATGTTCTACAATTTATGTTCTATTACTTTTTCGCGTAGGAGCGATATTTGTCGAGATATCGAACGCGAAAGGAGAGCGTGAAAGGGTCGAGATTTTTTTTCCAGCTTCTGGGCTTGTGTCTCATTTATCTTTCTATTTAGCGAAAAAGTAGCCATTATCAAACTTGTAGAGGTTGAAAATATCTTCAATTTGATCTATTATAAATTGATATGCGACTAAAATTACGACTTGTAGAACAGGCCAAAGTTGTCAAGTTGGCGCGTAATTTTTATTTCATGTATCGTACTATTACGTAGATGACATAACAAACTTCATTGCATTATTGAAATCATTATATTTCATCAAGTAGATAGTATACAGCATTATATGATTGTATATTAATAATAATAATAATAATAATAACGAAGGTCTTTATTAAATTATTACAAAATTACACACAAAAATAAACGTAATATTGTCTTGGGCGAAGTTTAACTTGATAGAAAAACAGATCTATCCGCTGTTCTTCCACTTAACCCGGTGAAAAACAAAAAAAAAAGAAAACAAAAAAATCCAAGGATCTGCTTTGGCGCCAGGCGAAATATTACGCATAAAGCAGCTATGGCGGTGTTTAGTGATATAGCAATTTACTAGGTGTGTTATTTTGACCCTAATAATTAATTCATTGATGTTTATCCATAAAATTTTGAAAAATAGCTTTTATAAATTTTGACGTACAATAGCCTTTTACTACATTTGGTAACGAATTATACGTAGCATTTAGTTATTCTGTAAGAAAACGATCGCTTGAAAAATTTTGACTTATGTTGAGGTGGAGTCAGCGTTCCTTTAAATCTTATATTTAAAGTATGTACACTTGCTTTCAAAACTTTCGCGTACACCTGTTTTTCGCTGTATTAAATCAGGGTTGTAATTAATCAACTCTGACATTTAAATTTTTGAAAAGTCAAAATGCCTCGACTGACAGAGCACATGCTGTCATTGTCATATTTTAACCTAATCTCAAAATTACCCGTTCACACAGCTAAAATTTTGCAAAATCGTTGTTACTTGATTTTGAATGTGTACGCGAAAGTTTTGAAAGCAAGTGTACGTCGGTTCTAAACTTTATTTTGTCGTATAAGTAACTCGGTGATCTACTCAAGATGATCTTGTGGAAAAGACATGCAGAATGAAAGAAGCGCCTTTCTTTCGTATTAAGCCAGTTCTGAATCTTCTGAATTCTAGCAACATTAAAGATACTTAAATGAGAATGATAAACAACGTCACAATAATCAAAACAGGACAAGATTAATGCATTACACAAAACGATTTTCACATTTACACTTAAAAATTGTATTGTGATAAATAAGTTTCAAAGAACTATATGACTTTTGCAGACATTTTGAAATATGTTTAGTAAATTTAAAATCATTATCAAGATAAAGACTCAAGTTTTTGACATCATCAGAAACTGGGATTCTACCCTGGCCTACTAATAAATTTAATTCATTAGAAATTTCTAAACCGATCTTCTATAGCAGAAACGTCAAAAATAACAATTTACGTATTGGCTACTTGAAATATAACGATTCTCATGATGCAATGAAGTTTATTATGCCATTTATGTAGTAGTGCGATACATGAAATAAAAATTAAGCGCCGACTTGACAACTTTGGCCCGCTCTACACGTCGTAATTTTAGTCGCATATCAATTTATAATAGGTCAAATTGAAGCTATTTTCAACCTCTACAAGTTTGGTAATGACTACTTTTTCGCTAAATAGAAAGAGAAAAGAGACACAAGCCCAGAAGCTCGAAAAAAAATCTCGACCCTTTCACGCTCTCCTTTCGCGTTCGATATCTCGACAAATATAGCTCCTACGCGAAAAAGTAATAGAACATAAATTGTAGAACATTCAAAATTCTTACAAAGATGTCTACATTATTTTCATGTAGTGTTAACGGGAACCGATTTATCTCAAAAAAATCAAACGCACTCATTTATCAAGATGGCGGAAATAGCACATAGGAAATCTTGGTCGACAACTTGAAGTTAAGCTTTGCTAGACCCCCCAAACACCCCAAAAAAGGAATTTCAAATTTCCCTTCACTTTCCAGCAATATTTTGTGGTCTTTGTAACACGTCGTTTTATTGATTGTAAACAACTGTAAAAATGTTGCATCGGAATGGAGTTTTTACAGAATTTCCTTCCATCTCCGAGGGTGAATAGTTTTGGGGAGATGGTGTCTTCTGTGTTCCTGTCTCAATTCTCGTTTCGCTGTTATGTTACTAGCTTTGGAGATTGTGTGTTAATCCAAACATAGCAATGATTTTTAATTTTAATAGTTAAAAAAAAACACGTCATATGCACAGAACAAAAAGTATTCAAACAGCATAAAATGTACACAAGTGTTATAAAACGAAACACAATCATTTACTTAATAATGAAATAACAGAGCATGTAATGCATCACATCCACAAATCCATTTGGTTTTCTTGTAAGTGTCCACAAAAAAATGTTTTGTAAAATTATGAGTTCCAACTTTATTTTGTAGGTCGTCCCAAATTTTGTTATTTTAACATTTTCAGGTAATGGTAACCTTAAGAATTAATGTAAAGAATGCTCATTATGCTATTCTCCGCCATTTTTTGTATAAAACTGCATGAAACAACGCATCGGATGCGGCAGCCTAGAATTTTGTCTTATAAAACTTGTTTTAAAAAATTATTATTTTTAATAATTAGAAATTATCAACCGGTGAATAGTTACTGCCCAATACCATCATATTACCGAAGATTGTTAGATTGTTTTATAAATAAGTCAATGGCTGTTCAATACTGTTTAGTTTACATTACTTTTGCATATACAAACAGGAAGACTAAATGTCACTCGTTCCAATTTGTTTATGGTAACTGTATCGGAGGTTTTTAATCCCTAATTCAAAAAACATTTACATCATGTTCATCTTGGTCAATACCACTATGTATTTCATTTCCTACAATGTAAGCCCAGGGCATTCGATAGCTACTAAAACTAATTCCAACATCTCCACCCTTTGAAAGCGTAATAACTCCAGCTGTATTATTCAACTTTTTAGTCATTGCCATAATACAATCGTGTGTGGCATCTTGAGCACTTTTCCCATCTTCCATTGCCTTAATAATAGCATGTGCCAAGCAAAACTTTGTTATTGATTCTCCATGTCCTGTAGTTGACACTGCTCCCACATCATCGTCTGCATATGTCCCAAGCGCACTTATAGCACTACAACGGCCCACCATTTTGCCTTCGGTACCTCCAGTAGAAGTAGCAGCTGCTAAATGTCCATGCGAGTTGATTGCAACAGCCCCAACCGTGCAACCACTTTGTGGCTGGGCATATTTTTGTTGCATTCTTTTAAAATCGGCCTGTCTTCTGCTCGTGACTAAACTTCCTGGTGGGAGAATCTGCACACCTTGCTCCTTTGCAAATTTCTTAGCACCATCGCCTGCCAGAATAATGTGAGATGTTTTCTCCATTACTAAGCGAGCTAGACTAATGGGATGTGCAACATCCTTCACAGCAGCTACAGCTCCAGCTGCTAGATTTGAGCCAACCATAATGCTTGCATCCATTTCAACCTCGCCTTCTAAGTTTAATAATGAGCCTCGGCCTGCATTAAATAGTTCGTCGGATTCCATTAGGCGTACAGCTGCTTCTACAGCATCTACCACTGTACAATTGTCTGCCGTCAGTACTTCATAACCTTTTCGAGCTGCAGCTTTAGCCGCTTCTACGCGCTTTGTAGCTAGATCATTATCTTTATTCTGAGTCGCTCCACCATGCACCAATATTACAGGCTGCATGTCCGTGTGTATATTGTGCAAACTACTCAGCCGTCGAGAACTAGTTTGAAATATGCTGGTAAAGTACATCTCTCTTACCACATGTTTTCGTCTTAAGATTATTGAAATAATAATTTGTTGTTTATTATAAATACATAATACGTCACGTTTTACCGGTAACATTACTATTGTAGTTCAAATATTCTGAAGTAGATAAATGATCCAATTTAGATCAGTAGTTCATACGCTATTTCACAGTAGATAAAAGTAACGTATTAACATTTGAGATAAATTTTTATTTCCTTTTACAATAAAAGAAGTAAGTATGTATTGAATTCACCCCAAAAATTGAAATTGAGTTTTCAACAAATCTTTACGTTTTAGAGTCCCCTGAACCCAATAAAGCATGTAAAGTACGTTTATTTCTATAAAAATTTTCAAGGTCAAGATAAAATTGGCAAAACTTTTTTTTTTATTATTAGAATAGCTATTTTTGTATTAAGGGCGTGAAGGAGGCGATTTTGGCCCGCGGCGGAATTATAAGCCAGAGGCCTGAAGGGCCGAGGGATTATAAAACGCCAAAGGGCCAAAATCACCGTTCACGCCCGAAATGCAAACAAGATTTTTTGTAAAATCCACCATAAAGCTTTGAAAAATAAATAGCACGATTCGTTCTCAAAAATCAAATTGTTGTTGGTTGCCAATGTGATGCTGGTTTTTTAGGCCTTAGGGCGCAAAAGGCATTATTTACGCCCGCAAATTATTTTTAAGCCTTAGGGCGCAAAAGGCACTATTTACGCCCGCAAATTAATGCATAAATGACCTTATTTTAATACGATTTTACAAAAAATTTATTTTCGTCAGGTTTTTCTGTAAACGACTTGTGTCATTTTGACATTTAAAATTAAACTGTCAGCTTTTCTTTTTTGAATTTTGAAACTGAATACGCGTAAAAACGGAATCTTTTAAAATTAAATGTAAAAAAAGCATTTCTGAAGTGTGCAGAGGAACTGTTGGATCTGCATCCTAACATACCAGAAGAAGACGTTTACGAAAGATTAACAAGAGCCAGATTTTAAACCTTCCACCAATTTTTAGTTCAAAAAAGTTACTAAAACAAATTCTACCAACATATATATTTTTAAAGAAATCCAAGTTATGCCAACATAAACCCAAAATTTTTTGACCTTGAAAATTTTTATAGGAAAAAAACGTACTTTATGTCTTTGTTCACTGGTCTGTCTGTGCCACTGTGTGTGAACAGAATAGGTATCTCAAAAACGAAAAGAAATATGACGTTGAAATTTCATATATAAGTTTTGTGTATTATCTAAATGCGACAGTAAGTTATTGAAGAAAATCGCATAACCGGAAGTATGGTGTTTACTTTTGTGATTTTTCAGTTTTTACCATTTTCTCAAAAATGGCTCTAACGATTCTTTTTTAAAACGTTACATTTTTATAAATTTTTAATGTGTATTGATATGAGATAAGTAAGTCATTATCCAGTTAAATACCTCTAAAATGGGCATTTTATTTAATATAATGTAAGTAGTACAGTAAAGTTCGGCACTTCATTCCATGTAGGAGCATGGCCAGTGGCGGTGATATGCATAAGCGGGAATAAGCGTTGCTTAGGGGCCCGGGCCCTTAGAGGGCCCTTTGGGGGGCCCGGTAAGTTCGCTGATTAAATATCTCGATATCTTCTACTTCATTTCGGTATACATTGATAGCACTGCAACCGCAGTCCCCCACTCTCAGTTACCAGTCATCAGTGATCAGACTCGATTTGAGAGCTTTGAAAAACTAACAAATATTTCTGAAGTTTTAGAACCGAAAAAGTTTTAAGTATGCAAGAAGCTGAAGAGGTCCGATGTGATTTGCCTCAGAAAAAGTATTCTGATGTCCTCAATAATAATCTCACCATTCAGTTTGTGAACGCTATTTCCTTACTAAACGAAGATTTAAATGATAGCATGAGTGTTCCAGATCAGACAAGTTTATTCCAACAGAAATATAGTGTTCTCGAAAGCAATTTTGGCGAAATTATTACTGCATTGGTTTTATTCTTGACCCTACCTGTAACATTAGCCACAACAGAAAGATGATTTAGCAAGTTGAAAGTAATAAAACATTATGTAAGAAATTCTACCAGCCAAAATAGGCTAGATGGCTTTCCGGTTTTGTCAATTGTGCAAAAAGCATCATCTACGATGGACATAAAAATCTTGTGGAACAATTTGCTGTCAATAAGGCCAGAAAGATAAATTTTTTATTTCTGATCAATTTAATTTTACGCTGTTTTACATCTTTCCGGAAGCCTCTGTATTCCATAAGAAAAAAATTCTTTTGGCTGCTGTCACACCCATTATCGAACAATTTCGATTGCTTCTTCATTACAACGAGGTATTTTTCTCCTAGAAATTCTTTTAAGGGTCCAAACAAATAAAAAAACGTATGCATCAAGGTCCCAAATGTATGATAAATGAGTCAGCATGGTCCATTTCAATTTTTGAATCGTTCTCAGCGTGTGAATAGCGAAATGGGGTCGAGCATTATCTTGTAACATACAGACAGAGAACTCGCGTTGTTTTTCAAGTTACCCCTACTGATATTTCAAGCAGAAGTAATATCCTCCACTGTAATTTGAGGATTGTTTCAAATAAGTGCATTTTACTCTGTCAGCGTTCTCTTCTGTTGTCAATGTTTTTCGACTGCTAGACTGCGGTTCATTCTCGACACCTTTGCAGCCATCTTTAAACACTTATGTCTGATAGTGATTGCGCATCAAACTGTCTTTTAACTCTCACACACATTTCTTAGGGTTTGATATCTTCGTTGATAAGAAATTTACTAATACTAATGTGTTTTTCGACGCTTGAATGCACTCCCACTTCACTCATGCTTGCCAATTGAAAGAAAATGAATTGTGACGACTTAACGACTGAATCAAGTTAGGACTTGTTCCAGAGCATTAATTAATTTATACAGCTTCTGTGCATTGCTTTGTCTTTCGGAGCACAATTCAAATTATAATCCATATTTGAACGCTCCTCATATATTAAAAAAAACCTTTTTTGTAGCAATGTACGAGGTTGTACTGAAAAGTGCCTGGCTTTGGTGCTAATGGAGTAAGTGAGGCCCGTGTAAACAATACTGCAGCATGTTTAACTATTCAGTACCGCGTGTGTACAGTAACAGAATCGTACGTGCGAGAGTTATCATTTCACGCATTAATAAAGCAGACATAGCGGTGCATGAATCTGACCATACCGCTCACCACACCCTGACGAAAATCGACCAAATTGGCTTAGAATTGTTGACCCCCCCCCCCCCTACTGACTAGATTTAGTCCCTTTGGACTACCACTTCTTCCTACAGTTGAAGAAACAACTGAAGGGTACGAAGTTTGACTCCAATGAGGAAGTCATCACAGCTACGGAGGCGTTTTTGGAGGGACAACCGTCCCACTTCTATTTGGACATTTGGAGGGGTTAAGAATACTGGAGAAGCATTGTGCTAAATGTGTTAGCATGAGGGGAGAGTACGTTGAATAATAGTTATTTATGCAACAAGTGCTAAAAGTCGACGTTTATGCACGAGACATGAAAATTATGAAACGAAGCCGAAGGCTGAGTTTCATAACATGTCTCGTGCATAAACGACTTTTACCACGCGTTGCATACAATATTTTACCTACGACCTTAATTTACCGTTATTAATCCATAAATATCGATTTAACAAATGTTTGCATCTACAACACTTCTACTTTATGTCATAATAAATAGTAGGCCATGCCCGGGCGAATGTTTGAGAAGCCAGTGCTGTCAAGGTCAGTTACGAAATGTAATTATTAATACTCCACATATGAGTGTATTCATTACATAACGCTTTAATTATTTCAAAAACACTTTACCTGTAACGCAAGAAGCAACTAGAATAACTTTACAACTTCACTTCCAGTTCGAAATTGTAGTTTTATAACCTCACTTCACTTTTAGCACTAGAGCTAAAAGTAAACAGCTGATTTATTTAACCACAGTAAACTATAAAACGTCACTTTTAGTGAAGCAAGCTAGCGCTAAAAGGCCTACTTTTAGTAAAGTACGTTTTTTTCCTATAAAAATTTTCAAGGTCAAAGAATTTAAGGTTTATGTTGGCAGAACTTGGATTCCTTTAACAAAATATATGTTGGTAGAATTTGTTTTAGTAATTTTTTAGAACTAAAAAATGGTGGCATTTAAGTTCTATGTACTTCAAAAGCTCTTGCTAATCTTTAATAAACGTCTTCTTCTGGTATGTTAGGCTGCGTATCCAACATTTCCTTTGCACACTTCAGAAATGCATTTTTTACAATTAATTTTAAAAGATTTCGTTTTTATTCGTATTCAGTTTCAAAAAAGAAAAGCTGACAATTTGATTTTAAATGTCAGAATGACACAAGTCGTTGACAGAAAAACCGGACGAAAATAAATTTTCTAATAATTTAAAAAAAGCAGTTTTGCCAATTTTATCTTGGGCTTGAAAATTTTTGTAGGAAAAAAACGTACTTTAGTCACAGTATAAATACTTCACAGGGTTTGTTTATACTGTGCTTTAGTGGTCGTAGATAAAATATGTTTTATATTTCTCTAGCACGTTTCCTTCTATGTAAAGCCAGGAAATTTTCAGCACATCCTCGTATATTAAAGACTAAACATTTTTTGAATTTTCAACATTCGACATTTTATTGAAATTAATAGTAATTATTAGAGTCTTCCAAGATTAATAGGCTATGTTAGGGTGACATTTATGTTGATACATATGCGAAATAACTAGACATGACAAAATTGAGTATTGTTGTTTTCAATTCGTCGGTATGATTTTTGAAGGCTTGCACTGTTGCCATAAAATTTTCGGAATTTTGACATTAAAATTGTAACAATGTCAATCAAGCAATTATAAAAAATGGCATAGTTTTTTCAAGTCACAGTTTGACTTCTATCACAATTCATGCGCGCAAACTAATAAAAACATATAACAGCCTTTTTGAAACATTGTGAATGGGTTATAGGTATTTGTTATCTTCCCTAGCGGTCGTGGTTACACACCAAGGAAGGGCGTCCGGAATGCGATACGGTAGACACTATCGGTAATTTCCGTTTATCAACCAATCAACAATAACGCAGCTAGGAACATCTGTATTTATGCCCTCCTGATTGGTAGGTTCAATAGTATAATTTCTGTTGCTTATCTGTTTTGTTATTAGTGTGTTTGGTGAGGTTATATGATAATCAAAACACTTCGAAATGAAGGAAAAACCGTTAAAATCGCAAACTAATAACGACTCAAATTTAACGGAAGAGTCAGGAGATGAAGGTGTACGTATAGTTCTGTGAGCAATTTAGAAACATGCTGAAAATGTACTTGTAGGATGAAACGTCCAGTGTAGGAAGCACATCTACAACCGACAACACCTCGAGAAGTGCTACTCCAACTAACAGAGTACGAAAAGGCAAACGTGGTAAAAAGAAGCTAAATCAGTTAAAATATGTAAAGCCGTTATATAAGTTTACGTAAGTAATTTTATTCATTTGATATGTACTTTTGAAGAAGTATAAAATACTTATACTATCCCCATAAATACTATCCAACTTTGATCACTTGGGCGAAGTATTTTACTTAGGGAATAAGAGTGATGACGTGATGACTCTTGACATATATAACTAGGCGTCAATTAGTGTAGATCACGGCCTTCTAGATCAGCGTGCTTGCCGGCTCTCCGCGGCCTGTTCATTTGCAAGCTTTTCGAGTGATCCGCGTGGCGGTAGTTACCCGGGGATTTGGAAGCGTTGGCTCAGCGTTTAAACTGCAGATGACTGAGCGGGCGCGGCGGATTCAACAAAATACTTTAAAATGTTATCTTTTCGTGCGCACAGAATTTTTGATAGTTGCGCGCAGAACAATTTACAAACGCCATCATGTTGATATAAAATTTTGACGTTTCTACGTACGCATTTTCGTTCATTGCCGGCAGGCATTTCTGCTGCGGGTGATACGCTAGTTTCAATTAAGAAGTCTTAAATGCAAAAAAAATATTTTATTAAAGAATATAGAGAATTAATGTAAAACTAACCTAATTTAACGTTTCAGTCACAGAACAATAATCCAGTCAACAAACCAAAACTGACAGATAAAAGCCACTGGCTTGGTTCTGAACTTCAATCCCATTCATTTGTTTTCCGATTAAACAAGCAGCATGGCCTACCATAAAAAATAATTTTTTGTGCATAACTCGGATATTTATGAAAATATAATAAGTAAGGAAAGCTGGGTATCAATAAAAATAAAAAAATAAAACTGGGTATAATTAAAGCTCTTTTTACCAGTATCAGTCATCGTTGATCTGTATTGAAAATAAGAAAGTTAATACCAATATCTCTAAGTTATAGAGTCAACAAAAGCCTTTTGTAGTTAATTTTATAAACGACTTATGACTATGTTATTCAGTTGTCTAATTAAAACCAAGCAAAATCTGAAGTTTGATTGTTCTCAGGAATAGCTTTCACTATTTGCATATTTTCGCCCAGTTGATCAAATCTCAATTTCCTACCATTTACTAGTTCCCTATGCTGTGCCTTCTTATCTTGGATTTCTTATATTCTTATACAGTGCCTTTATAAAGTATGGAAATGCCCTAATATCTTCTATATTATTAATATTTAAATAAGGAGCTTTTAAAAAATATATTTTTTACTCCGACCTCCACACGAGCAGTGACATTTTGCAAGCTTGCAAATTCTTTGAAATCCAAGGAAGCAGGGTCATAAACAACTCTTAAGAATATTATTTACTACTTACAGCACTTCTTAACGTAATCGTTAAATGGTAAACTGAATATTTGCTTCTAAAAGGAAAATCCCGCTCTAGGTGTTTATAAAATGCTTCGAGGTAATGAACACTTCGTCTTATCAAAATTTGAATTACCCAGAGATTTTTATATGGGAAACTATAAGAATTAGGCTGGGAATGTGAAGTCAATTCGATTAATCGAGATATTCAATTTATCGAAGTTCAAGATACGGAAGTTCGACTGTATAAGCAAATTTTTTACAAACAATTTTATTATAAGCAACATTTTTATAAAAATATATTTTAACTAAAATTTCAAATGTTGTCTAGAAGTGCTAGATCTAGCATTTTTAATTGGTTTATTTTAAGACACGGAAAAAACTTTGTAAAATGCTAGTTCTGTCTATTTTTAATTATTGTAATGTCATTTATTATCCTTGTTTGGACTTCACGTTCGAAAACAGAATCCAAGTTGTTCAAAATCATTGTGTACGTTTCATATGGGGGCTGCAAAGATATGATCATGTTTTTAATTTTTATATTCGTCTTAAATGGCTACGCCTGAGGAACATTGTTATTTATCATTATTCTATTTTTATCCGCAAACTGCTACAGACGTCTACCCAAGCTTGTTTTTAGAAATAATATTCATCAACGACAACTAAGAGTTATTCGAATGATAACGATTCTGTTGCACTCTACAACTTTGTTTCAGAGATCTTACAGTTACGTAGCTGCTATGATATACAATAAATTTCTTTATAATGGCCCTGATAAATGAATAATTATTTTAAAAAAATATATAAGAAGTATTCTTCTTCAAAACAATCTGTGATGGGCTAATGGCTGTGTTATAGTCGAATATTAATGTCAAAATGTCATACCTACATATTGTAATGATCGCCCCTCAAATTATGTAAAAATAATAAGATAAATAAATAGGGATGTATCACACAATTTATAAATCAAATCATTTACTCATAAAGCTCATACAATTTCTGTACTTCACAAACCATCTTTGTATTATTTTAAATTCACATTGTCGTTGACTAAACTCAACTCTGTCAGCTACACAAATTAAGTTGCGTTTGCCATAACTAGCATCAAACACTGACTGAAATGCTAAACATAACCCTTATGAATCCTGCCTTATCTAATGCCAACCTTTCTCACTCAAATTATAATTACTGCTACTCATATCATGTGCATTTATTTGTGTAAAATTACTGACTTTCTTGCAATAAATAAAATATTTAATTCTGTGCTCATTTTGAAATGATTCATTTTCATGTTAGTTAGGCAACCAGAATTGCTGTGGGCAGTACACCATTGCGATATATGTACTCAGTTTGGAAGGTTATGTTTAAGAATAGCTTTAGCTAAACTTTCCAATAACATGTATTTGTATATGTATTTAAGACGATTTTATCATTATTATGTGATGAGGTATTACATATCGTAGCTAATGCCTGTAGGTCTAAAATTTCCCTTAAATGAAGAAATATTCAAAAGTAATCTTGCACATTAATTATTTATTTAAACCTTAAGCTACACTACACTATTTTTCAAAATACTCTCCTTCCCTGTCTAAACATGTATGCCACCTTTGTGGATGTATCTGTATTTTGCACCTGCTGTTTTGCAGCCAGTTTTACTTCTTCAAGTGAGTCTTTTTTGATTGGCCCAAACAAATCATAGTTCAATGGAATTATGTATGTATAATCTATAACCTCATTTTACCTTGCGGTGTAGAGGCTGGTGCTTTATGTGCTTGCATCTGGCGGTACAATGCTTAACTTGCTCCCGATTCGGGATACAAAGTTGGAGTGCGCCTTTTGTGCTTGTACAGCAACCATTGTGTGAGGTATGTGTATGTGTTATGTTGACCTTGTTACTCCATCTCTTAGGTCTGTGGTTCTGAGTAGAGCAGTTAATGTGGTGCCCAACTGTGAATGGTCTCACCGAGCCCGGTTCAAATCGCAAGGCTGCGGAAAATTCCGGCCCTCGTGGGATTTGAACCGAGGACTTGCTTAATGCAAGGCAAGCGCTTACCCATCTGCGCTACTCGGCTTCTTATCCAATGGAATTATATCAGGACTAAAACCTGAATGAGGCTTAACTGACCATCCGAGCTCGTGGATTGTCTCCTAAGTGGCAAATGCTGTGTGGAGTTTGGCAGTGTCATGGTGTAAGACAGTACTGTGCAATTTTTTTGGGGTCTTTTCTTTCTAATGCCTTTCTTAATGTTTTTAACGTCAGTATCTACCGCTGGCTGTTTATTGTGGCCTGTGGTTCAACAAATTTGAAAAGAGTAACACCCTGACAATCCCTGAACACGGTTGCCATAACTTGCTTTGAAGAAGTATGTACTTTACATTTCTTAGCCTTGATGATGCCACTCCTTTGATTGATTTTTAGTTTCTTGATGTTAGATAGACATCCATATTTTATTGTTAGTTATGACATTAAAAAAAGATGATCCTTATTCCTCTAAAGTGTTTATGAAATCTTCCTTCATTTTTCTTGGTGTGGAACCCATTTAGCACATGCTTAGAATATCTAAGGTTTTATATAATCTTCTTTATGACATAACTAATTTACTATCCATATTAAAATAGTTTTAACAAATGGCATAAGAAAACAATTAGTGGGGACATTGCCTTTCTAGATTATTTTGTTTGGTTTTTACAAACTAACGGGCAACACATATATTACATTCCTCGTACTATTATTAATATACACATATAGTGCCCTCATAGATGATCGAACGTTTTTGAATGGTCATTATTTTGGCACCATTTATTTATGTTGGTGGCACTGTAAGTCAATGTCAAATTTGAGGTTAGCAGTTTAGGTTTGGCATCAATCTGTGTCAAAACTGACGGAAAACCTAACCTGATAACTTCGAATTTGACATAGACTTACAGTACCACCAACATAAATAAATGGCGCCAAAATAATGACCATTCAAAAACGTTCGATCATCTATGAGGGCACTGTATTATGAATACTGGTTTTTTAGGTGCAGTATTAAAGAAGATCATGGACAGCCCCTCTTTGGGACACAGTTCAATCACCACCTGAAAGAGGGACAGCCACAAATATTTGCCGCTGTTGGAAGCAACCGCGTCAGTATTTACGAATGCCCTGAAGGACATGGCATCAAACTGGTGCAATGTTATGCTGATCCCGATGTATCCTTTTCCTATACTTATTAGAATTTCTCAAGTATATTCTTTTTAATTTAAGATGCCTTGTAACGGTAATCAATCATATAAGTATGGATAATTTCTGACTGAAAATAATTCTTAGCAAAATCTGTTTTTGAGAATATTCAGTTGTTCAGTAGCTTCACATATTAATTTTTTGTAATAAGTGAGCTACCTTGATATCTGTTTTCATCATTTTATGTGCTTAATCAATCAAAGTATCATGAAAGGTTTTAGATACCAAATAAGAATAGTATATTATACATCAAGGTAGCGAATCGCAGTATTATAACCTGAGCGCATATTAGATACTGAACGCGCAGCGCGAAGTATCTAGAGCGCGAAGGTTATAAGACGATTCGCTACCGTGGCGTATATACTATTTTTTGCACTACCAAACAGCTTAATACCTAAATGCCCAACAAATTTTGAAAATATTTTAACTGTCAACCTGACAATACAGCTCTTTAAAACGTCAAAATTAAAATAGTCATATTTGGTAACTTAGCAATTTATTAGTTACCACGGTGAAAATTGTTTATTTTACTTTCTCTCCCTTGGTGGAGAAAATCAACTTCACGACCTAAAAATAGGCCAATAACGATGCGTTCTGAGACTAGTAGTGCAAAAAAAAGTATGGAGTGTAAACTTACTAAGTTTTTCCATATAGCTCCCAATAGTTCTTCTATTTCATTACTTACGAAATCAAAATTTTACTTGGAATTTTTTTTATCAATGTTTTCCTATATGTAGCACAGTTAGATGAAAATTACTACACTTGTGCGTGGTCATTCGACGAAGATTCTGGTAAGCCACTTTTAGCCGTTGCTGGTTCTCGAGGCATAATCCGCATTTTAAATCCCGCTACAATGAGTTCGGTGCGTCACTACATTGGGCATGGTCACGCTATTAACGAACTTAAATTTCATCCGAAAGATCCGAATCTTCTGTTATCAGTCTCAAAAGATCACGCCTTGCGGTTATGGAACATAAAAATGGATGTTTGCATTGCTATATTTGGAGGAGTTGAAGGGCATCGTGATGAAGTTCTAAGTGCAGTTGAGTGTTAATTTACAAACTACTCAACTTATATTTTGATATCGCACATTCTAGGATTTCGATCTAGTGGGGAACAGAATTATGTCATGTGGAATGGATCATTCACTGAAGTTGTGGAAGTTGGATAAGGATAGTATGAATGAAGCCATTAAACAATCCTACAGTTGGCAAGCAAGTCGTAGTGTTCGACCCTTTGATTCGCTGAAAGAACATTTTCCAGATTTTTCCACAAGAGATATTCACAGGTAGGACAGATTCATACTTTTTAAAATGAGGTATCACAATTGCATTTTGTAGGAATTATGTCGACTGTGTGAAGTGGTTTGGAGATTTTGTATTGAGTAAATCCTGTGAAAACTGCATCGTGTGTTGGAAACCTGGCAGACTTCAAGATTCGACTTTGAGAGCTGGCGAGACTAGTTCTACTGTTATACATCGGTTTGAATATAAAGAGTGTGAGATATGGTTTATACGTTTCGCAATGGATTATTGGCAGAAGGTAATACATTAATTGTTACAGAAATTACTGACGAAGAAAGGTCATAACTAGAGAACAGATTATATGCAGCCCCTTATTATCAAGATATGCATCTATACAGGGTGAATGAGACCACCCGTATCAGTATTTTTTTTAAAGAACGGTGAGTTGTAGAGAGTTGGGATAAAAAAAATTATTATAAAAGTCATACTAAGAATCGAATGGTGATATTATTATTTCTCGAAAAAGTCAGCATCACGAGTAGTTTTGTCAACAATGTCCAGAACTCCAAAATTTTAAATGGCACCATAAGTCGAAAAACGTATTGTTGAAAAGATCGTTAAAAAAGAAGAAAGTTTTGTAGGAAAAATTATTTTACTACTACCACCCCTTAAGTAATATTCGATTAAAGTTATTAAATTTGAAATTCGTTGTTCACAAACAAAGTTGAAAAGTCGGCTTTTAAAATCTAGTTACCGAATTAAACAATGTTACAAGTGTTCAAAATGTTATTGGCATTAAAACGTGTGTGTAACATTGTTTAATTCGGTAACTAGATTTTAAAATCCGACTTTTCAATTTTGTTTGTTAACAACGAATTTCAAATTTAATAACTTTAATCGAATATTACTTAAAAGGGGTGGTAGTAGTAAAATAATTTTTCCTACAAAACTTTCTTCTTTTTTAACGATCTTTTCAACAATACGTTTTTCGACTTATGGTGCCATTTAAAATTTTGGAGTTCTGGACAATGTGGATAAAACTACTCGTGATGCTGACTTTTTCGAGAAATAATAATATCACCATTCGATTCTTTAGTATGACTTTTATAATAATTTTTTTTATCCCAACTCTCTACGACTCACCCTTCTTTAAAAAAAATACTGATACGGGTGGTCTCATTCACCCTGTATATTCTCCATTCGCATTTTATATGGTTGGCCATGATTTTTGGCTTGCAAGGTTGGCAATAAATTTTTATTTTGTTGCGCAGCTTGGTATAACCTCACAAAAGTCAACTGTCATTGTAGTAAATGAAACAGTGTGTCAGATCTACTACCGGTTTTATTGTGATCAAGTGACTTTATTTTATTGGATTTTCAAACAGTCGTTAAATTAATTCAGAAATGCCAACAATTATCCGTGAAGAAGTAAAACTATATATTAAAAGATCGGTTGATACTTTTCGAAGAAGCAGTCCAAATTTACCAGTTAACAATGTAATAAAGCAGGTGGCTCTAACATTTTAGGTATTTTTTTTTATTTAGGTAAAGCAAAATGATGTTAGTTGCATATAATTTTAGGTTTCTGAAGCTACAGTGTGGGCTATTTCAAAATTGAATCTGAAAAACTGTTTAGAAAAATGGATCTCTCAAACATAACGTAAACCAAATTATTGGTTCTGTAAAGATTTGCAACTACAAATTTGGAGATACAATTCAAAAATAATAGAAAACCGTAGAATCTGGGGCTCATTGTCTGGCTATTGTTAATATTAATTATTATTAACCATGTTTCTCTAGTAACCATAACCAAAATTATAAACAAAGCAAATAAAAGGAGGGGAATTTGCCCCGGATTCTGCAGTTTAGCCTAAAATGGTTATGTTTGTTACAAGTGAATAACGAGGCATTTTATCCATAAGGGAAAACTTTAGTTCACGAGTCGAAGCTGAGTCAGATAATTTCCCTGAATGGGCAATAGTATATTATGTTATTAGGAGCAAATGTTATACTTTATGTGGCATGGCCGAGCTACATAAAGATGCTTTTGCTCTGAAGAACATAATAGTATTTTTTCTTCAAACGTTAAACAATGTTGAGAACAAAATCCGAAAAAAATTACTTTATCTCGTCAGCGGAGATAATAAATTTATCTGCCTCTGACGAGCGGCAGATAAAGTGTTTAGATGCCATGGCAATGAAGTGACAGTTTAGCATCATCAATCAAGTAGTATGTCACATTTTACTGACGTTTGAAGAAAAAATCTCTTTATTCACGTGTCATGTAATATTTTTTCCAATACCTACATTTAGCATTTAGCTCATTTTAGATTCAAAAGATTCGAAAAATCGAGTATAGCCCAACATATTTACGAAACAGGTCATAGTATTAAAAGAGGACGACCTAAAAATTGTAAAGGCTTTAACTTCAACAAAACAACTAAATTCTTTTGAAAGCTTAGCCATTTTTAAGAACCGAGATAATAAACTTTTGAACAAAGATGCTGGACCAATCCCGTCTTCAGTCTTATATCATTTGTTGAAATTAAATTGACGTTGGCCAAGTTCATTGGCCTTCGGCCATGCCTCTGGGTCAGACAGTATAAATAGATGTAACATGCGCTCGCTCGTCCACTTCCATTTGCGATTTGGTCGCAAACACGTCGCCTTTTCGCTGTGTAATTTTCTTAGCTACCGATGATGACAGCGTGGCTGTCGAAATACGTATTTAGCAGTTGTTAAATATATTTGTAGTAGGGGTTTTAACGAATTTGTGAAATAAGAGAACTGTCAACCTTACTGAAAAGTTCCCCATAACAGCCACGGCTGTTATACATAGTTATTAGTTCACCAACCTTCTGCCTGAGGTTCTACTCGTGTTTATGATAAACAGCATAAAAATGTAAAATACAAAATTATCTTGCCCGCGGCGGCCGGCGCTTTAAGGAGGTAAAATTTTGTCATAATATTCTGATTATCTACCTACATATACGAAATTTCGATTACATATACTTAGATTTTGTAGGAGTGATACCATTTCCTGCGATCATAAACCTTTTCCGTGACACAAATCGCACTGTCATGAGAATACAATTCATTAATCACGTGACCCTTTTCAATTGGAAGCATAAAAACCCTTGGATACATGTGTACCACAGCGGTGATACAAAACAAAAGTTCGTATCACCTTATTGTGGTCTGTTGCTACACAAAAGTGTGGTTAGCAGGTAAGGTTTTGCGTCAGTTTGTGTCAAAACTGACGCAAAACCTAACCTGCTCACCTCGAATTTGACATAGACTTACAGTGCCACCAACATAATTCATTGTATTCTTTCACTAAATACAACTCGCGGTATGATTAGTAATCGGTGATATTTCACATTGAAACCGAAAGAGCAAATTTGCACCTCGGTTTCAATTCGAAAATATCACCGATGATAATCATACCGCTTGTGGTATTATGGCTGACAATATTCACCAAGCATTCAAATCAACTAAATTTAAG
This sequence comes from Agriotes lineatus, assembly GCA_940337035.1. NCBI lineage: Eukaryota > Metazoa > Arthropoda > Insecta > Coleoptera > Elateridae > Agriotes > Agriotes lineatus. Next base: position 129,250 of record CALNHX010003520.1, on the reverse strand, counting down.
TTGCGCACGTTAATTTTTGTGCAAGGCAATAAGGTTGAATGCAGAATACAGATTGTTCGATAGCGCACGCAAATGTGGTTCTTAATATCAGGCTAGGCGGCGACAAGTATTGATTCAGCTCAGTGGTGTAAAACTGTTCATATTAATTTGTCTTCGGACATTTTTCTAGTGTTTGATAGTGAATTGTTTCATTGCATTCAATAACCATAGTGAATGATTTTGTAATGAATTAATAGTTTCAGTACTATCGAACTATTTGAATGCATCGATACTATCGAATTGTTCAGTAGTTTTCATTCGATAGCGCCCATCACCCATTTTAAATGATATAAGTAGGTTATATTAATCAAACACTAATTTGAATCAAATGTTAATAAATTTGACAGCCGAAGGCACCATTAATTTTATGGCATCTTTTAAATAGGGTTGTACGTATGCTAAAAATGTGAGTAATCGTTCATTTTATAAAGTAAAAACTACTGAATAGCTCTGAATGTCATCAAGTAACAAATTAATTTGAGTATAGCTGTCAACTGTTTTCAAGTCAAGGCAACTCATATTTAAGAAACATGAAAACTTTTAATTAATATTATTCAATGAAAATTGACAAAAATAATTTAATTTTTGATACCATTAGATGCGCAATAATTTTCTCTTTCCATTGATACCAAAACATTTCTGTAGGTTGAATTAGCGAGCAGGAATCCCTGAAACTGTTAAAAACAATGTTAAATCCCTATCTTCCAGTTTGAAAGTGGCCACCCCGGTATATATGCCTAAAAGTACTAGAAATGAAATATGACATTTTAAGCTATTTCAAACCACACAAAGTCACAATTAAACAGCTAAAATGGGTAAATTTCCATGGCCAACCCTACTCTAAGTAAAGTGTGAATGGAGTATATGCACCCTAATTCGTAAAAATATGCAGAACATTTTAGAAATATGCATGTGCATATGCCGTCTCGTTTACTTTATGTAGAATTTCAAAATGCTTTAATTAATAGTCAATTAATTATAAACCTATATTCAATTTAAAAAAAGGAGAATAAGTATTTAATGTTTTGTTTTGTTCATTTTAATAATTCTTACAATGATTTATATCAGAATCAAGCAATTATTTCAATTAAAACACTAGCAATACAAACAAAATTTGTAAAACATCTTACTTTTTAAAGTTAAGAAACTTGCCTTCTGTCTGAAAACATGTACTTAAATATTGAAATTACTGAAGAGAAATTAATAACTTCATCTGGAGGAGGAGTAAACTCCTTGCCATAAATTTAATAATATTTATTCATGCCAAAACTCTTAATTACAATTCAAATAACGAAAATGTTAACAACTGTGCCAAGGAGCGATTAATTATAAAATGATAACATATACAGAATATACACAACTAATACAAAGGTAATACATATGCAAGTTTGTTTGGCATTGCTGTTTGACGTTCATAATAATTCATTATTAATTTTGTTCTGCTTAAGATGTCTAAAGGTACCAGGTACTTTGCATACTGTAACGAGACAGACGGTGTCTTCTGATGTCCTCTAGTAATCTATAACCCTCTACGATCACTTTGTTTTAATTACACAGATTTTATAAATTGGTTGTACAGGTTCTCGTAACCTGTGGACCCTTAGGGTTCTTATAACCCTCGTAACTGCAAGTTCTTTTTTTAAGTAGGCTCACACACACACACTTTGATGAAATAAAATGCTAAAAACGCTTTATACATTTATTAAATCAATAAACGCTATACTTTTGTATTTAAAAGTAATTGCGCAGAACCAAATTGTTCTCTTTACCTTTTTCAAATTGGGCATAGTCTAATGGGAAATTGGCTACTCTTCAGTTGTTGATGTAGGTAATAGTAATACTGCGTCTTAGTAAGTGCAAGGCAGGACTTGATGGTTGGAGAGGAAATTATCGGATAAGGAAATTGCGCAGGTCAGCCCTCAATTATAGAATCAATAAACACACGGGACACACTATACAATGAAACAATAAAAAATCCAAACAATATAGAATTACTTACCAGATTTCGAATCTACAGGAACTACCTAAATAAATTAATAATTAAAACCAAGAACCGCTACTACAGTAAGCTAATAAATGAGGAATGCAACTCAAAAAAATTATGGGAGACCGTGACTTTAATTATCAATAAAAAGGACAAACCTAAAGAAACAAAAATTGAAAAAATACAGGAAGACAACAACACCTTTCTAAGCACCCCACAAGAGATCGCCAACAAGTTTAATAAATTCTTTGCAAATGTCGGTAAACAATTAGCTACAAAGATTATCAAAAATAAAGAAGGAAGTCCGAAAAAAAGAGAAATACAGCAATCAATGTACCTGATAGACGCTGAAGAAAATGAAGTCAAAAACAACATAATGTCACTGAACATAAACAAATCTGCAGGACCAGATAATCTTCCGCCAAAAGTATTAAAAGAACTGGTGGAGTACATAGCTAAGCCCCTCACGCACTTAATTAACAAAATTTTTAATAGTGGTGTCTGTCCAAATCACTTTAAAAAATCTGTTATTGTTCCAATTTTCAAGTCTGGAGATGAAACCATAGTAGGTAACTACAGGCCCATTGCACTTATTTCCAACCTAGCAAAAATATTTGAAAAGTGCTTGAAAACTAGAATGATCAACTTTATAAATAAGAATAGAATACTAGCTAACTTTCAATATGGTTTTAGGGAAGGAAAATCTACAGAAGATGCAATTGGAAGACTAACAAAAAACATCTACAATTCTCTAGATAAAGGAAAACCATCTGTAGCTGTCTTCATTGATTTGGCAAAGGCGTTTGACACGCTGAGTCATGACTTATTACTGCAGAAATTATACAGCATGGGCTTTAGAGGTCCAATATACAATTTAATACATAGTTATTTAACTTCAAGAACGCAGCAGGTCAAAATTGAAAAAACCCTAAGCCAGCCAGAAACAGCTGAATTTGGAGTTCCGCAAGGAACAATACTTGGGCCAATTTTCTTTATATTGTATCTAAATGACATCAGTACAGTGCAATGTCGTGGCAACATCGTGTCCTACGCAGATGACACAGCAATCTTCTTTGAGAGCAATACTTGGGAGGATCTAAAAATTTTAGTGCGCGAAGATATGTTAAATGTGTTTGACTGGTTCAGGGCAAATATGCTCACAGTGAATGTTGAAAAGACAAAATATGTAGCATTTGGGTGTTACAAAGACAGCTTACCGTCCTATAATGCAATAAAAATACATGAAAAGAACTGTCCAAATAAAAAATCATGTAAGTGTAGTGAAATTAATTCAACAAATTGCCATAAATACCTAGGCCTCTATATTGATAACCATCTAAGATGGGATTTGCATGTATTAAACACTGTGAAGAAAATAAGATTTATGACTTTCATCTTTAAAAAATTACATCAAGTGTTAAATATTAAACAACTGCTCGTAGTATACCACGCATTATTTTTATCTATTCTGAGATATGGAATCATTGGATGGGGTGGAGCTTGTAAATCTATAATTGAACCAATGGAAATAATACACAAAAGAGTGCTAAAAATAATTTTTAATAAAAACATTCTTTTTTCTTCTAACCGTCTCTACACAGAAACTGGCATGCTTGATTTGAGGCAAATATTTTGCAAAACAGCTGTGGTGCAAATAATAAAAAACGGCGAAGTGAAGAAAGTTACACACACCCAAAACACCAGAGCTAGGAGCAACCTGAATGTTTTAATTCCAAGACAGAACAAAAGTATAGGTCAAAGATCGTATATATACATTGGAACCAAATGCTACAATCTTTTACCAAAGAAGATAAGAATGACAACATACCTGAAGCATATAAAAAAGGAGGTTAATGACTGGTTCAAAAAAACTTCCAGAGGGGAAATACACAGCCTCACAGACTGATTATGCATTTAATCTCGAGTAATTATTTTTAATTTTTTTATTAAACTGTTAATTACTTAGTATATACCTACATATTATTTTTACCACATATATGTATATCTTTGTATTTAACCACAGCCCACGCACAAACACCTGTGAGTGTTTATGTGGGCCTAAATCCCTTGTTTATATTCAACAGAAATTTGTATATTTTAGTTATAGAAAAAATGTACCCGATATATATATATATATATATATATATATTATATATATTATATATATTATTATTTGCTGTAGCGATGAAATCGCCCGCCGACCGAATGTAACGACAACCGCGTAATTAGGTAAATGAAAACTACGGCTGCCATAGCGATGAGATCGTTTGCTGACCGAAGTAACAACAAACACGTAATTAGGAGTAAAGTAAGGTGCACAAGCTGTTGTGCTCTGACTCTGTCTAGTTAATGATTTCCTCTCAAATTTCCTTTACCTTTGCTTAAATATCAGCCAGTAGTGGATATCCCCTCTCGGGAATACCTATGGTGTTTCCACCGTACAACTAATCACAGCATTTCCGCTGGGTAGTTATCCAATCACAATGTTTCCATTATGACGCAGTAGTTCTACCACAGTTTAAATCGTATTATAATATTTTCGGTGCTCCTGATCTGGATGGCTAGCACCCAGAGTCGTAAATTGCCACTTTAATCCCTATTTGGCTTTCGAATGCGTGACGAATTCCCAAATCAGACTATGCCCAAATATCTCTAGTTCCCTGTAAGAAAAGTGTGAATTATGTGGCCGCATAATCCACTATTACGCCGACAGCAAAAAACTATAAGGTCCAGGGCCCTGTGTGTAACATAATACGTTCGCAGTCGCAGCTGCAAGTTGACACTTAATCTAGCTATTGATATGCATGCACGTGCAACAATTCCTTACATTTGGTAAACATTTCTACATATAGAAATCACCACATTCAAAAAAAAAATCTTAAATATCTAATATTAATTGTTCATGTTTGTGTCCATTGTCGTAACCTATAAGTTGCGTCCTCACAATTCCTAGACCTTGTCCTTAACAAAAAATAGTTTTATGGTAGAAATAGCACTTGTCAAGTAAGCGTCTTGTTTAGTGTAAAATATCTGTATCGGCAAATTCCAAACAGAACAACCATTAATAGACTAATACATTAAGTTTGAAAGCAAAGGTACGATATTAAATAATTGTAGGTGCAATAATGAGGTTCAGAGCCTACACCAAAATGAGGAAAACGACAATATCTTCTGAAGGCAGTGACTGAAAATCCTAGTATTAGACAAATATCACAAAATATACTTTTTCCAGTTTTTAGAAGAGGAAGTAGCACCGGCGGTGGTCAAAGTTGCTAGAGACCAAGAGATTTGGTTTCAACTTGCGTTGTACACGAATTTTTAAATAACAATTTCTTCAATAAGATGGTTGGTGCAAATTATGCAATTAATTGGACTGCTTGGTCCCCTGTTCTTTCACTAAATAATTTTTTTCTTAGGCTATCTGGTGTGATACACGCACACAACTTCCTTTTACAGTGATCATATAATTAGCCAAAAATTTGATTTTAAATTTTTAAGCATTTGTCAAAAATTTTCAAACATTACAAATTCTACAAAAACGGTACAAAACAGAGCGTTAGCTGAAGAGACAAATTTTCTCTAGAATTTTAAGCTGAATTCAAAAATGTAGTAATATACCGGGTGTTCTATTTAAAATAGGAGTTAATAAAAAAAATAGAAAAAAAAAACAAAGGAAACCCATTTTAGAAGTATTCAACTGGAAAATCACCTATCTCACATCAATGCACATTAAAAATTTAATAAAAATGTGAAGTTTGAAAAAAATCATTAGCCGTTTTTGAAAAAATCGAAAAAAACTGAAAAATCGCAAGAGTAAACACCTACTTCCGGTTATGCGATTTTCTTCAAAAGATTGCTGTCGCATCTACATAGCACACAAAATGTATATATGAAGTTTCAACGTCATACCTCTTAGTTTTTGAGATATTCTGTTCACAGGCAGACAGACACACACATAGATAGACAGACAGACACACACACAGACAGACCAATGAAAAAAATATGTTTTTTGGGTTAAGGGAACCCTAAAACGTGAAGATCTGTTGAAAACTCAATTTCGAATTTTTGGGGTGAATCCAATACTTCCTTTATTGTAAAAGGAACTAAAAATCTAGAAGAGCTGAATTATTGTATTCGAGGGAAGAGTGGTCAAATAACTCAGTATCAATTAGCTAATATTAGGCGAGAATTTTACGGCAGGTTGGGCTATTGTTCAGCAACGAATGGTGGCTTATTTCAACATTTAGTTTGATTTTCTATTTGTGTTAATTAATATTATACACCAAGTGAATTAAACATATGTTTATTCACGAAAAGATGTTGAGCTCACGAGCACGTAGTGCAAGTGAGATCATATCTTTGAATTAATAAATGTTTAATTCACGTGGTGTATATATGTTTTTATTCGATTTTGTTGAAATTTTGAATAAAAAATTTCAAAATATTCAAATTAAGATATAAATTTGCCCCTTCATCTTCGATTTGATCTAAATTTTAGTAATTATATATTACACACAGGGCAAGCGTCATACTTTTAGCCCGAGTGGGTAGTAAGGGAGGGGGGGGGGATTTTCAAGTGATTTTTTACAATACACTCATATGAAGGGATGAGGGATACAGGGTTACGATCAAAAATTGATAAAACTATACTTTGAGATGTCACAAAATTCAAATTATTTGCTTTCGTTTAAAGATTCAAATAAATCATTTTCGTAGGGCGAAACAAGACGTTCATTAACTATTACGAATAGTAAATTTATCCATTAAAGTTTCTAAATCAAGCACATCAACTGAATCTTGGTAGGAGTGCAAATAGCAACGTGGTTTAGCCGATTCTGTGCCATAGTCGATCTTAAATAATTTTTTATTCGACGCAAAACTGAAAAATTTCTTTCATTAAAAGAAGAAGATCCCGGTACTGTTATTATTAATCTCAGAAAAAGCACGAATTCGGGAACGATTTTCATATAATGTTCTTTTTCCCTGAGAAACTTTACCATAGTGTTCAAATCAGTTGCTACTTCCCCTACACGCTTCAGGATACTCCTAAAAAATCTTTATCATTTGTTAGTCGCGATTTATCAAAATTTCCTCTATAGAATTCCACGATTTCGTCTGCATCTTTCGTTTTACCAGCTGCAAAATTTTCTAAAGACTTGAAAAATATTTGCATCACACAGCACCGGGGCGGCACAAAGCATAAGAGAAATCTCTATGACTAGGGGAATAGGACCCACCCTCAATTTCAAATTTTATGTTTTGTTCGAAAGTTTCGAGTGGGTAATTACCCACACGGATATTTTCGAGTGGGTAGTACTACCCATACTACCCACGTCAACCGCCGGCCCTGATTACACACCACAAAGAGAAAGAATAACTGAATGTAAATATTTGTAGAAATAATAAAAATATGTTGATCCTCATTGAAACTTTTTTAATTCTCTAGTGAATTAAAACATTTTTATTTCACTTGTGAATCATAGACTGTTTATGAAGGCTGTTATGGAGTTAATAATGTCACTTTATACTGTCAAAATTCTAACGATTTTTTTCAAACTTTACATTTTTAATGTGTATTGATGAGAGAGAGTTGAATACCTCTAAAATGAGTTTCTTTTGTTTTTTTGTCTATTTTTTTTAATTAACTCCTATTTTAAATAGAACACCCGGTATATTATTATATTTTTGAATTCAGCTTAAAATTCTAGAGAAAATTTGTCGCTTCACCTAACACTCTATTTTGTACCGTTTTTTGTAGAATTTGTAATTTTTGAAAATTTTTGACAAATGCTTAAAAATTAATAATCAAATTTTTGGCTAATCATAAAATCACTGCAAAGGAAGTTGTGTGCGTGTATCACACCAGATTTTTGCATTCTTTCGGTTTCGGAAAATGGAAAATTGATAGCAAAAGTATGAATGGATGGAGTATTTTTTCTCTACAAAAAATGTATTACACTTTAGCTCTAAAATAATTAGGGACGCAAATAATTAAACAAAAAGAATTTACTAAGCAAATTCCTATGGTGCATCACACAAGTCAGCACCCGGTATAATTACATACATACATTTTCTGTAACCCCCCTGTAAGAGAAAGATTCGCATTTTATATGCGGATTGCTCTGTAGCGTATTTGCCCTCCATTGTGGTATAGCAGAGTTCGTCCAAATATGCAAAATTAGTTTTTCTTCAGATTTCAAATATTGTAAATATTTTCTTGAAAAACTGACTTTCTTGGCCTGTAAACTATAAATGTTTCGGTTCAGTAAAAATGTATTTGGCATTGACTTTCTTGTACTTTTAACCCATTTTTCTGATGATCCTATACATTGTAAATTTTGAACTCTCGTAGCGTAATTCTTCTCGTGCCTATTTTAATCATCATCGTCAATCCTTTAAGTCCCGCAAAACTATAGGTCACCGGCGGCTTTTCGAAATAGTTTGAATAATTAGTACAAGGTTGTCGGTCTTGCACTAATGCACAACTTTACTATTCACTTTGCTTTCACTTTAATTTAATTTCTTTGTTTAACTGATTGCTTTTTAACGTAGCACTGTTCACGTAAATTTATCTTCCTCTAATTAGATCAGTGGTTAGTCTTTAATTTTCTTCAATTGTTTCTTGACACATTTGAACATATTGAATCCACAAAGATTTTCCAAGTGTCTTTATCTTTTGCTTTTTGTTTGACTTCATTCCAGGTTACTTTCATCTCCTTGCATTCTTTTAATACATTTCTTTTCCATGTCAAATTAGGTCTGCCCTTCTTCCCTAAACCGTGTGTTCTAGCGCTTGTCTTGTTATGTCCGAGTTGGGTTTTCTTAAAGTATGCCCAATCCAATTCCATCGGCGTCTCTTAATACTTATATGGATGAGTTCTTCTCCTGTGATATTCCACAGCTCAGAGTTGGATATTACCTCTAGCCAGTATATTTTCAATATTTTTCTTAAACATTTGTTTACGTAGGTTTGAATTTCCTTTGTTTGTTCCTTATTTAGTGCCCAAGATTTGGAACCATACAGAAGTACATTATACATTATTGGAATACATTATTGGAAGTAAACACAAGTAAGAGGAAGAAAATAAAGAAAAATAGTAATAGAAATAACCTAAAAAGCGAACTAGACATACGCAAAATAATACATTTGGGATGCTGGAATACCCGAACGATGAACGAAGCAAGTAAGACGAACCAGGTAACGAAGGAAATGGAGAAGTATAAAATTGAAGTATTAGGTTTAAGTGAAACGAGATGGCTTGGTTCAGGCGAAGTGAAATTGTCAAATGGAAAAACAATGATCTATTCAGGGAAATCGGAGGATAATGCAAAACATGAATATGGGGTGGCCATAATGCTGGGAAAGGAAGCAAAAAGTGCTCTTTTGGAATGGGAGCCAGTTTCGGAGCGAATAATTACAGCAAGATTCAAGGCAAGATTTGTCAACTTAATAGTAATAAACGTATATGCACCAACCAATAACGATACAATGGAAAATAAAGAGAATTTCTATGAACAATTACAAAGAGTATACGATGAACTGCATAGTAAATATAGGAAAGATATCAAAGTTCTAATGGGTGACCTAAATGCAAAGATAGGGAATAATAATAAAGATAGAGAAAACGTAATGGGCAAAGAAGGCGTAGGTGAGGTAAATGAGAATGGAAACATGTTCTTAGATTTTTGCTCCCTAAATAATTTATTAATAGGAGGAAGTATATTCACACACAAATTGTTTCACAAAGTTACTTGGATATCGCCTGATGGAACGACACAAAATCAAATAGATCATATAGCTATAGACAGGAGATATAAAAACGCTTTATTAGATGTTCGAGCGATGAGGGGAGCGGATATTGGATCAGACCACATGTTAGTAAGGATGAAACTGAAGATACGACTAAACGCACAAAACAAAAAATATAATGGGCAGATGAAATATAATACGCACTGGTTACAAAATGATATAGACAAACAAAATGAGTTTCAACTGAAACTACAAGCGAAATATGAAGAAATAATGGATAAGAACGACATGAGCATAGAACAATTATGGAGTAAATACAAAGAGATTTTGAAAGAGACAGCACTAGAAACAATAGGTACAAAAAGGAGCACAAGTAAGAAGTGGATGTCCAAAGATACCTGGGACAGAATAGAAGAACGAAGACAGATCAAACAAAGACTACTAAGAGAACAAAGACCACACAACAAAGAAGAACTGGAGGTACTTTACAAAGAAAAAAATAGACAAGTCAAAAGAAGTGCGCGAAAAGACCGAAGAACCCACTATGAAGAGATAGCGAGAGAGGCAGAGGAAGCAGCGGGACGTAATGATATGAAGACAATGTATACACTGACACGCAAATTATCGGGAAGGAAAGAATGTCGCGCAACACATATCAGAGACAGAGATGGGAACCTGTTAAAAGCGGAAGCAGAAATATTAAATAGATGGAAGGAATATTTTGAGGATATATACAAATTGCAGTTATCACAGATGGAGAATATAAGTGAAGAAGAGGGATATGAACAACTGCCAATAAATACAGTAACACCTACTAAACAAGAAATAAGTACTGCTATAAATAAAATGAAGCCTGGAAAGGCAGCGGGTATCGACAATATTCCAGTAGACTTAATAAAGGCAGCGGTTAATGAAAACACAGATATTATACACTGTCTACTAAATAAGATATGGATTGAAGAAAAACTACCAGATGACTGGACGAAAGGACGTATTATTACACTACCCAAAGCAGGAGACAAGACTAAGTGCAATAACTGGCGAGCAATCACATTACTGAGCACCACTAGCAAAATATTAACAAGAGTTGTACTAGAACGAATTAAAGATGCAGTTGATGAAACTTTAAGATCTAACCAAGCTGGATTTAGGAAAGGGCGATCTTGCACCGACCACATCAGTACAATAAGAATAATAACAGAGGAAGGAGTGGAGAGACAGAAGGAAATGTATTTTGGGTTTGTGGACTTCGAAAAGGCTTTCGATAAAATCGATAGAAATATACTATGGAAAATACTTAAAGAATATGGAATCCCGGAGAAGATCATACGGATAATAAAACTGCTATATGAAAATTTCAGTGCAACCATCGAACACAATGGAGCGGTATCAGATCCAATAAATATTGAATCCGGAGTCAGGCAAGGATGTATCCTCTCACCACTACTATTTCTACTGGCCACTGACTGGGTTATGAAGAGAGTAGTCGACAATAGGAAAGGTCTATCGTGGAAGTTTGGACAACTTTTAGAAGATCTAGAATTTGCTGACGATATGTGCTTAATCACAGAAAAATTTAAACACATGCAAGACAAAATCAATGAGCTCCAAAGAAAAACAGCTGAAATAGGGCTCAGAATTAACACCAATAAAACCAAAACTTTAAGAATTAACACAGAAAATAAGGAAGAAATTTCACTGGACGGAAAACCTATTAAGAATGTACATGAGTTTGTATATTTAGGAAGCGTAATAGAGGACGGTGGAGGATGCCGAAAAGATGTAAACCGTAGGAAAAGTAAAGCCCAAAACGCGTTCAACCAAATGAGCAAGATATGGAATTCAAAAGAACTTTCTTTAAAAACAAAGATTCGCATTTTTAATGCCTGTGTTAAAAGTGTCCTATTGTATGGAAGTGAATCCTGGGCAATTAACAAAAAGGAACTAACTAGTATCCAAACACTAATAAATAAATGCCTGAGAAGAATTATGCATATCTATTGGCCTAACAAAATTTCCAACGATGAATTATGGCAACGTACAAACCAAGAGCCCATTGAATTAACCATAAGAAGGCGAAAGTGGAGATGGATAGGGCATACACTGAGGAAACCAAATACAGACATCACAAAACAAGCACTAGACTACACCATAAAAAATAAAAGAAAACAAGGAAGACCAGTAACAACATGGAAAAGAACTACAAGTGAAGAGTGTGACACAATAAATAAAAAGTGGAGTGAAGTGAAAACTTTAGCGGCTAATAAAAACGAGTGGAGAGAAATTGTGAAAAACATTTGCGAGATACGAGAATAATTACCAGCACAAAGTAACACAGTGTTAAAACAGTAGTGAACTTAATGACAAATTAATGATAAGGAGGAGATAGCATAGAGAAGATAGTGCAGAGCTAGCTACTCTGTCACTATATAATTTAAAAGCTACAGAAACGTCTAACGACGCCCTATGCTCCCTATGGAGTTTAAAGGATACAATACAATACAATACAGAAGTACACTGACTATATTTGAATTAAAAATTCGAATCTTGCACGTAGTATTTCTTGACAATTCATTTGAGGTCTAAGTTTTTTGCAGTGTCCTAAACGAGGTTTGTGCTTTGCCGATTCTAAATTTTATGTCTGCTTGACAGTCCCCTGTTCCTTCTACTATACTTCCCAGGTAGTATCTTTGTACGTCAAGAATCTTTTCTCCGTTCAGCACCAGTAGCGGGCTTCTATCATTTTCGGTTGTGGTTAGGGTATTTGTCTTGTTTATATTTATATTTAGACCCGTTTTAGCCGCATTTTACTGTACTAAGTTTACTTTGTTCTGTAAGTGTTCGCTATTTTCAGTTATTAGACAGACATCGTCTGCATATTCAAGATCTTTTGAGTTTTTTGTCGAACCTCCATGTCTTTTATTATCTTCCGATTTAACCATTATCCAATCTACTACTATTAGAAACAGAAGGGGGAACAATATACACCTTTGCTTGACTCTGGTTTCGATTTCGATGCTTTTTGAAATCATTCTATTGTGCATTATACACGCCCGATAATTTTTGTATAGTATTTTGATCATTCTGATAACTTTGCTAGGTATTCCATATTCCTTTAGGATTTCCCACATCATGTTTCTGTCTATTTTGTTGAAAGCTTTGATAAAGTCTATAAATTCAAAGAATAAATCCTTCTGCCATTCATTGCTTTCGTCTATTATAATTCTTAATGTATGGTCTATACATGCTTTACGTAGTCTGAAATCTGCTTGGTTATCCCTAAGCTGGCCATTATCTCTTCCTTCAGTCTTTCCAGTTTAATTCTTGTCAGTAATTTGCTCGTTGTACTTAGGATGGTTATTGCTCTCCAATTACTACAATTAGTTTTGTCCCCCTTTTTCGGTGTTTTGATTATTAGTCCTACTGACCATTCTTTGGGAATTTCTTCCTCCTCCAATACAGTAAAATCTCCCATAAGCGGACACGCACGGTGCCAACGTTTTTGTCCGGTTATTAGAGGCGTCCGCTTAAGGGAAAAATCCATTTTTATGTTTAAAAAAGTTGTACTATGCAAAGGTATACACGCTAACAATACAGATAAGAATAATAAAGTAATTGAAACAACGTTATGTAATAGTTGTTACAAAATCTAAAATACTAGTTTGACGTAAGGGTTTTTTCTGACTGCTTATACTTTCCACATGTATTTCTAAATATTTTGACAGTTTGAATATTTTAAAGTCATTACTTTCTTTAGCAAAGCATTTAAAATTTTTCACTGTTAATGCATCGTTTTCTAATTCTGCCAACTGCACATCAAGGGCAGCTGATTCACCAGAAATTTCGGTTACATCATCTTTTACTATTATTTCTTTGTCAATGTTTATAAATTCGTCAGGGTTGACGTCTTCGATTTCTGGGATATTTCTCTACAGTTCAGCCACTGCTGATCAGGGTAAATCGTCCTCTGGTTGAAATTGATTACGGTGCGGTAACTTGATACCCGTAGACTCCGCGACCGGGGGGGGCCGAGCCTAGTTTTGTTATTCTTTCCTTCCATAAAAGCAAGAAGGAAAAATTGTTCCTATTTTTATTTTTATCTTAATGGGATGCCCACGCAAGAGGCAAAGTAGTTCTGAGTTGCAGGCCTCTAAAATCAAGCGACATGGATTTGTTTTGTAATAATATCGCGCATAGGGTAATGAAAGTGTGGAATTTCCTGCAGTCATAACGCTGATTTGGGTTGACTTAATACCGCCCATGTTGCAAAAGAATTTTATAATTTAACAACATGATCATTAAATGTTGGATTTATGGATTGTTTTGACGCCTCACGACATTAGCTGGGCCTGCAGTTTGAAGTGTCCGTACAAGAGAGATTCACAGTCTAAAAATTGTCGAAAAATGGTGTCCGTGTCCGTTTAAGAGAGCGTCCGTTTAATAGAGAAAATTCTATTAGTAAAGTTAATGCAAGCAAGTTGGTTCCAAACAAAATGTCCGTGTAAGAGAGGTGTCCGCTTATTAGAGGTGTCCGGTAAGGGAGATTTCACTGTATTTTGTTTAACAGTTGGTGTAAGAAATTGATATTTGCCTGTGATTCTGTTTTAAGTAGCTTACCAGGTATGTCATCTAATCCCACTGCTTTATCTGCTTTCAGTAGTTTTATTGCATTTTCTATCTCTTTATTTGAAATCGCATTTATATTTATGTTTAACTCTTTTCTTACTATTCCCTCGTTTCCGGTGTGATCATTTCTTCTGTTTACTCCATCTTTAGCATAAATTTCTTTAAAGTATTCCATCCATCTGTTGATAATGTCCTCTTGCACTTTGAGTACTAGTTATTTTCTATCTTTAATGTTGTTTGTTGATATTGTTATGCCATTTTCCATTTTCCTTGTTGTATTGTATAGAGTTTTCATGTCATGTTTCCTTGCTGCTGTCTCTGCTTCCATTAGCAACTCTTCTTGCTGTTTCTTCTTATCATTTTTTGCGCTCTCGTTTATCTGTTTGTTTAGTCTCCTGTAGTTTTGTTCTAATTCAGTTTTCTTGTTTTCTGTTTTTGCTGCTAGCATTTTCTGTTTTATTTTATTTCTTCTATTAGTTTCTTTGTATCTGTCGTAATCCACGGTTCGTCTTTTCGTTTCTTCGTTCCTATTATTTCTTTTGCTGTTCTGTTTAATATATTTTCATAACATCTCCACATTTCTTGTATGTTTAAGTTCTGGTCACATAAGTCTTGACTAATTTTTTCTTCCAGTTCCCTATTATAATCTTCTTCTACATTTTGTATCTTCAATAACGGCCCCACCCAAGTGACTTTGTGAATTTGTTTGTACAGAAATATGCGTCCTCCTATCAGTAGGTTATTTGTATTGCAGAAGTCTAGAAACAATTTACCCTTTTCATTAATTTTGCCTAATTCTTCCTTTGCCATTATTTCCTCTCTTCCCTCATTTTCTGTTCCAATTTTAGCATTTGTGTCTCCTATGAGAATAATGATGTCCCGTCTGTGTCTGTGGCTTATTTGATCATGTATTGCTTGTAATTCTTCATAAAATTCTTCCTTTTCTGCGATGTTTGTGGTGTCAGTTGATGCGTAGATATTTATAATTGATATTTTAAAAAATTGAGCATTAATTCTCGCCCTAATTATTCACTCCGAATGCGCCTCCCATTTTAGTGGAGCTTTTTTGGCTTCTTTGCTTGTGTGACATCGTTTCCGCTTTTACCTGAGAAAAGGAGTGTTATCCCTTCCTCTGTTACTACTTCTCCACATCCTAGCTATCTCACCTCACTGAGCCCTAGTATCTGCAATTTATATTTGATCATTTGCTGTACAATTCGGGTTGTTTTCCACAGGCATACATCGTTCTTACATTCCAGCAGCCCATGAATGTTGTTGTTTTAGTATTTATTACAAATTTATTTTGTTTGTTTTTCTCTCTTTTATTTTCCTTTTTCATAGCCTTTGTCGTATTCAATTTCGGTCCTTGTTTATCCACAATTAGTTTGTTTTCGTGATCTTGAGCATTTTCTCTCTTACAGTATCTTCCTAAAAGTTTCCTGATGATTTTTGGCTTATCGTTCTGCCCTTTTTTACATGAGTTATTTCTCCTTGTTGACTTTTCTGCAGTGTGGACGAATTCTCCTTTTTCCTTGTGCAACTGTTGTTTTCCTCATCTTCCGATTTTCCTTCTTCATTTTTTTAAGTCCTGAAATTCTATTGCCTTTAATTGTTCTAGGGAATAATACTTGATTATTAATTTGTTGTAACGGATCGTGGCGAGATTTCCTTTTGATTGGATCATTTTTTTGAGTTGGACCAATTCCTTTGTATTAACTTTGAGAAATCCTCCTCAATGTAGATATTCTTCCCTTGTAGCCCCTTGGCTGCTTTTAATATCTCGGATCTTCTTTTCCCAATATCTTACCTCCACCATGATTGGTCTATCTTTAAGACTGGGCTGCTTCCCAATTCTTCGTATCTCATTTACCTCTTGATCCAATTATATCTCTACTTTTATCTCATTCATTATTCTTCTGACTTTCTCTATTAATTGTCGCTCGGTTTCTCCTTCAAGATACTCTATGCCATGTATTATTATTCTTTTTTTTCTGATTTCTCTTTCCATTTCTTCCAATTGTTTCTCCTGTTGTATCATTTTTTGTTTCATAAGTCGATTTTCATTTACGAGTTGCCTATTTTCCTGTTTTATGTTCAGTAATTTTTTTTTGATAAGCGTTCATCTTCTTTTCCATCCTTTCGCTTCTATCATCAAGTTTTTTCAGGCTTGTGTTTATTTCTTCTAATAGTTTTTTCATTTTTGACTATCAGACTTTGCCTCAGGGTACCGTAGTTTTGTTTATTTTCCTCCTTATGCTGTACTGAACTTTGCCTTGTGGCACCGTACTTTAACCTCTTTTTGGGAGTTGTTTTTCTAAGTTTCTTTATTTGTAAATTTAGTTTGTTTAGCGTACTAACTTTAGTTCCCTTACTTTGAGTTTATCTATTTGAGACGAGCTTACCTGTTCCTTTACTTGTTTATTACTGAATTCTTTGAGAAATTGCTTATATTATACTTAAATTACTAAAAGTAACTTTTCGCACAAGAGTTGGAATGTTTTAAGAAATCAGAGCGGGGACTTTTTGTTAAGCCACGATCAGTTTCTGAGGAGCACCATTGGAATCACTGGTGGATTTGAGCAGGACGATGTCGGTGATACTGTCTTCCAGAGTTAAGGTCGACCTGCACCTTTTCCCAATGGCACCGCCTGCTTCTGTGGTTGAGGCTCGACAGCTCTTGCTTGGGATTAGTTTGTGCTCATCACCAGTTTTTCTTAAATCATGCACTTCGTAAGTGCCATTTAAATTCTTGCAACCACTAATTTCATAAGACGGATTACCAAATGATCTTTGGGTGCTGGTATTAGTGATGTCATATGTTAATCGCCTTGCCGCTATTTTACACTCATCCACTTGTGTTTCAGCAAAGAGCACTAATGGACTGGAGCTTCCTCCCTTCTTTCTTTGAAAGATACAACAAATTCAAAGAAATGAAATGCTCTTCATTATCAACATGTACTTAAACTTTGTTTAACCAAATCCTATATATTTTCAATGGGGTTCAAGAAAATGGTGAATGGAAAATACAGAATTCAAGCTTAATTAATAAATTTAGACATAAAACCTTTATTAAGGGAAAATGGCAACAGTTGACTACATTGTTTATGGTATATGCTATGACGTGCGGTTGAAAATCCTTTCTTGTCCACTCAATCATATTTTTTTGATAAGTGATTTTGAAGTCGTAGTAACGAAGTCAAAATATTGAGATTAATTGCATAGTGTTTAGCCAGCTTATGTATTTTGTTTTATTCTACCTTTAAGTGAATATCTAATACCATGTGTTTTATTTTATATAAAATTTACAGATATTAGCACTCGGAAATCAAGTGGGCAAGGTCTACGTATGGGATTTAGATGTAGCTGATCCAAGTCAAGCTCGCTGTTACACATTACAGCACCCACGCTGTACTACTGCCGTTCGTCAAACAAGTCTTAGTCGAGATGGATCTATGTTACTATGTGTCTGTGACGATGGCACTGTCTGGCGATGGGACAGAATATAGTAGCTTAATTAATTGTTTAAGTATTGGTATTTTTACTTTTTTATTTATACTGGTAGTAAAGTAACGACTACTTTTTACAATAAATATATATTTTATAAAACAACTAAATTATTTAACAATTCCTAGTAACATCGTAACAGTTTCAAGTATCAGTTCTATCCTTTCCTGCAGGCAGTTCTGGGCGTTTATGAGTAAAAACTTGCTTTTTTGAAACTACTGGCCCCGCAAAATTGGTTTTCACTTTCCTCTGCTCCGGAATATAAACCTCATAAACTTTGAAGTATTTAACAATATTTTCTAGAAGAGAATATATACGATTAAAACCGCAATAAGTGACCAATATCGAACGACTTACTAATAGTTTCTTCTGGTAGTTTATATTCATTTGCTATGTTAATGATAGAATTCTTGATGGGATCTGTTTGGTGTTGTGCAATAAATCGCATAGCGGAACGTAACGTAACCTTTCCATAAGCTACTTTTTGAGGTTCCCTAAATCCAAATTCTGTATCTGGAACCGTTGATCGATCTAGAGGCAGAGGCCTGTCAGCACTTGAGCTTGAAGGAGGTGCATGAGGCTATAAAAAATATAACATATACTTTTAACTACAATACAATAGTAAAAACAATAGCTATAATTCCTCTTCGCATTCCGTAATATACTGCTTAATTCTAATTAATCGTTTTATATAAACAAATTGATCAGCCTTTTTACTGAAATTGCAAATGCCATACTACCCAGTTGGCAACAAGTCTTAAAAGTATTGAACCCTCATTGATGAGGTTAATTAAAGGCATGTACTATTAAACAATACATTAAGTAATTAAATATTGACCTTGACCAGTGATTTGCTATTAATATACTATCTACGCTGTCGGAAGTAGTGGGCTACATTAATTTATAATTCAACTGCCTTCAGTACTCCACTCCATAGAAAAAGTTTTATTGTATTTTACACGTAAATAGATCACTAATGCTCTATTTCGTTAAACATAATTGTCATTTCTTCCCAATACTTATTCCATATTTCTTTCAATCTTGTGTTCTAATCGGCCAGTAAGCAACTTTGAGGAGAGTCCATCTCCTTGTTTCACTCTCATTTTCAATTCAAACCATTCTCCCTCCATATCTAGTCTTAGTTTTGCTTTGTTTTCTCTGTATAGTTTTTTTAGAGTCTTACATATTCTGTTTTTATTTCGAGGGAGGTTACAGTTATCATCGTTGTGCTGTGTTCTATGGTGTCGATGGCTTTCCTGAAAAGCACATGTAGTGGAATGTTGAATTCTTTGTTTCTCCATTATTGGGTTCATTGTTTGCATATGGAAATACACGATTACTTTCATTTATTAATATAGTGTCAGTCAAAAAACTAACTCCGATTGAAACTACAAACTTCTTCCAGTTGCATATGTGTTTCATTTACTGATGAGTAAAATGAACTGAACATCACGTAAAAGCTAAAAAAGTATAAACGAGCATCTCGCTGACAGCATTATCGTGGAATACCTGGCTGGCAAAATCTCAAGAATCGGTAAAAACTTAAATTTTCAGCTTGAAGTGATGAGGTATGTATATGGTTCACTTGGAAGGGGAAACCGATGGGCAAGAAAGAACATTAAAATGTTAACATATATGTTCTTTATGCTAAAATTCTGTAGATCATCTTGTATGCCAAAATTGATTAGAACTTGAAATTGTCTCTTGGACGCTGGAAAAGATTGTAACGGGCCTTCCACGTCTACCAAGGTGTCAAGTAATGTGACCTGTGTCCAGTTTTATCATTTTAATTTCAGAATTGTCATTATTGCCAAAAAAGAAAAGCCGTTTGAACATCAACCCTGGGACTTCTATGCAAATTATGTTTTTCTTGTACTAGTTAGCGAGAAACAAATCATTACAGTATGGATAGCCAATGGGTACATACTTATACAATATCAATTTATGCAACCCTGAAACTGGAAATGTCCTATAGGATAGCACATTTACCCAATATTCAATTTAGACATACAGAATACATAAGCAAATAATTGAATAGCCAGCACATAACAAAAAAATACATTTTTGTATGTACTAATGATTTCTATATGAAGAATAACATTGTAGCACTTCCATGATGATGACATCGAGGCCAATACAGCCACGGTGATTATCGTCGAATCATTGCATCTGCTCTCTGGTGGGTAAGTTAATGACTGTAGAATCCCACCTTACTTCTAAAGGTTCTGCCACACTGGTCACAGAAGAATTCGCCAATTTCATTGTAAGAATATATGGCAACAGCCCTAAGTTGAATTTTATTTCATTCCTTCTATCATCCACTTCCTCCCGTCTATGCTGCCCGTACTGATCAACTTTCTTGTTAGCATGAATAGGGCTTCGCCCCAAACAAAACCCAGATGTGATATCTGAAAGGTGGTTCCACAGCTCTACTGCATATGTGTGAATGTTATCTACGAGGGGAAATTTTATTAACAAAAATCTGCACACAAACGGAAGTGAACTTTCTTGCAATCTCTCACGAAATCGCGGATTCTCATAGTTCTGTTAGTGGATAAAAGCCCCAATATGTCCAATAACACGGCCAAGTATGTACCTACTTTATAGACTGCACGGACACTCTTCTAGAGCATGTTTAGTGCAATAATTTGGTTCGTAACAGGTCTAATTTCACTGGTACAAAAGTTCGTAGCTTTAGTGTGCACAATATTCAATTTTCTTTGCTTGCAGGCCCCCAATTTTGGCACACGCGTGCTCTTCAGCTACGACCCTTGAGTTCTGCAACTATGACCCCAATTTTGTGTTGCCGAACGCTCTTCGCTTCCGTTCAACATCAGACCAGTTCCGATTCCAGTTCCAGCACACAGCAATGGTTGCATCTGCTTCACCAGTGCATTGAATGTATAAACCACTGGTGTTCTTGCCCGGTTTTACATGCACTTCAACAGTATACACTCTATGTTTAGTTGTTTATAAAATCCAAAATGTTTTTATTGAGACCAGGGACATCGATCGATCAACCAGGCGTGTATGTTGGGTAGCAGACTACCAAGGAGCGTCAAACGACTCCCCAGGCCCCCAAAAGAACTTTTATTGATAATTTTGTACATATATTATTAAACCTTAATTAACATGTAAATATTTAACAATATACAATTTAGTTCTACATATGTATGCTGTGTCTATACAGTTGAGTAAATCGATGGGCATCTGAGCTTACCCGGTGCAAAAAGTGAAACTAAACTTTAAACTAAATTTTAAAATACAGAATAAATTTGATGTTCATTACGAAGTTTCTTTTCAGTATCAGGGCATTTTTCATGTACATCAACATGATCACGTTCAATTATATCATCATCACTGATATAAACCACACTATTAGTTTCACTATTTAATATTTCTTCCACCAACCTGTGCAACCTTTTGATCTTTATAATCTCCCATTGTCTATCAACATGCGAAAATTTATAAACTACAATCAATAATAGCAGCCATATTTCAATATTAACTTATCCTGAAAAAGAAATACACTAACAAGAAGGTATACGTAAGCACACTACTGCCTCCTTCCACTTCAAAAGTTATTCAGCCAATATTTTGTCAGTCTGTGAGACCGTACATCACCACTGATGGGTTAATACCGCAGCATCATGTTAGAAGACAAGCAGGTACGATTTTAATTAATAGAATTATGTGTCAGTCTGGCAACAAGGCCTTGTCTAACTAACGTAACATTGACATGACTATTGAATTTGACAAAATTGTCAGGCCTACAAACAATTACAAAATTATAACATTAGATTGAAAGCTAAGAAAAGCAAATCAATTGTGAATGCCTTATACATACAGCATGTCCCAGGATTTTTACAGGAGGTATGTTTGTACTTCGAACTACAGATTTGTAATTCAGCCTTGCTTGGTTTAAAACTAATTTTCTGTATATTTTGGATATTAAAAAAAAAGGCTACGACAGTCAATAAGAAACAATTTTCTTGTTAGGTGAAATACCTTATTTGTTCATATTACAGATAAATGTTATTATGAAAAGTTATTGAGAATATAAAGCTATGTAAAGTAAAGTTCAAGGCACTTCATTCCACATGTAGGAATATGGCTTGAGACACGGCGAATCAGGGTCGGCAAAATATCGCTTTCCGAAATCCAGCCAACCTGGCACATCATTAATGGCATATTGGGTGATGTGGTTAGCATCATGCCTTTGACGACTGCCTATGTAAAGTTATGACCCACTGTAAAATTTCAAAAATCGTGTTTATTAGATGATTATAAGTTTAAGTTAAAATAGCTGACAAATGTGAAGATCTACCAGCAAAATTATTTTTACTAAGCTTCTTAAACATTAATTCCTGCTAGGTCCACAGATTGTGCATTCCAAATTTGTAGTTTGTACGCTCTATACTGCGTTCATAACATAGTGTTCAAGCATGAGGATCTCGTAAATGTAATATAGGTCTTTTAATAATTTCAGGTTTGATAGATTGATCTTTACAAATGGCAAAGTTAAAAGTAAACAATAATTTTTGCATAGTAAACTATGAAGGTAGATCCCTATGTTCTAAGCCTAACCCACTTGCTATGACTTTCTTTCCACATTGCATAATACACTGGCATATCTGGACACAGTATACAAAATTAGAAGTGTATATGATGTTTTATTGCATTACGGGCGTTACCTACTTACATAGTACTTGGTTTTTCAAACACTTATGAGTCATTTGGGTACAATTTTTTTTCCATTTTGTGATCTGCAATTCTCGATAGCAATATACGCTGCCGAAAAGTGGACGATCAAGAAAGCTGACAAGAAAAGAATAAATCAATCTTGGAAGAACTGAAGATTGAACAATGACTAAGCACAAATATAGCCCAGTCATACTTACGGTACTTCGGACATAGTAGACGCACAAAGGACATGGAAACATTAGTAGTCCAAGGCAGAATGGACGGACGCCCACTGAGAGGTAGATTGTCTATGAGATGGATGGACCAACCGAAGGCAATGACAGGACAAACACTGCACGAAGCCACCCACTCGGCCCAGGATAGAGCATCTTGGAAGGAAACCATCAAATCCCTAAAGTAGATCATAATGCCACCACGCCCCTACGAGAGGCCTAAGGAATGAGGAGGAGGATATGGCAAAAATGGTTTTTAACAGTTAGACACATCTAAATTCCAGAAAGTTGTGGAACTGTTGGAGCATTTCTGGGAGTAGTGTATTAATCTTAAAAAAGATCATATTAAAAATAAGACGAATAGATAATGCCATTATTGTAAGTAAAGTTTAGAGCATAGGGGTCTACCCTCATATGATTACTAGAATGTAATACGTACTATTAGATTTGGAAAGTTTCTGTATTAGTGTCTTATTTAGCTAAAATATTTGCATGTTTTGCAATTTATAATTTTTGGTTATCTAACATTTCTGAGTTGCAGAACAATACAAAAATGTGTAATGTGTAACGTGTAATGAAGTTCTGTGCTGCATGAAACAAATGATTAGAAGGTAAAGATCAAACGATATTTTTAAAGTCCTCGTTGGAACTATGCTATGTGTTTATACGCAAATTATTACATCACTCTACCCAGAATTCAACACGCTCAGTCACTTGAGTTGTCAGTTGTCAAAATGAGGTTGTGTGCATACGCAATCCATAAAATAAGTTACGACATGACTTTCATGCATTCATATTAAGGAGGGTGTTGGAAACAAGAAATAACCCACAATTGTTTCTCTTTTTTTATTGCGATGTATTGTGCTCCTACCTACAAATCTGTAGACAAACTACCAGTTGACCAAGCTGAACATTTCTATCCCAGATAAAGGTTTTGTTCTCTGCTTTGGTCATTTGAATAGCAGATGCTCATTCATGTATTTCTTTCTCTGTCGCTTGCGCACACAAATCCTGTTCCGAGTGCATGCATCAGCTGCTCCTTGTTAGCCCTCTCTTTTTCTCGCTCTGTGTCGCTTGATCGGCTTTATCAGTTTTATCGACCGGCAGACGAATTCGGCTTGCACATAACATCCGGCCTTGGGGCCGCTCATTATTTTTAGCTATGGTTTTAAACTCGAGGTAACTTATTTTCTCGCGTACAGCTCAGCGTTGCCCCATGTGTTACGAATGTACCTACCAAATGTGGTACATAATTTTATTTATGGTGCGGTAGTACTATATTTTAAAGATATGCATAATGTGGTACGTTTTCAATAACAAAATTGATTTTGGTTCTTTTCCACCACTTTTCAATTCCTATCTTTTTCACAGAGCAAAACTATTTTAAAGTTTTTTTATGGAAGAATCTTCTGCACAATTTTAGTAATTCCATCTTGGTTAATTTTAAGAATATTTGTATTATATTTTATATTACATTGCATGACAAACTTTCTAAAAGAATCAATTTTGAAGATAAAATCTTACAACTTATTTCTATAATTGACCCTTATACACTCTAATCCGACAACAAATCTACTCTCGTAATATTACCAAACTGGCATTAATGTTTCCAAATACTGAAAGAAACATGTTAGATAATGTGAACATAGGTAGTCTAATGAGCTAGAATACCGTTTAGATGCTTTATATGTGTTTGACAAAAATAGACTTATATGCAACTTAAGATCTAGTGACCTACAATTTAGATTTTCTAAAAACAAAACACTTTGATTATGCGGCTATAATACCGGATGATCATAATGGTTGTGATTTTTTTTCTTAGGTTGACACTGTTAATGTTGGTTACCCTGCTGTCAAGTTTGATGGCACTGTAACTGCCGGTCTTATAAAGACCACTAATTTGACGTTAACTTTAATTCCCTGTTAAAACAAACAAAAGCGCATCAAAACGCCAGTGCTTATGACATTTTATTTATTAATAAACAAATTTTGATGCGCTTTTGTTTATTTTAACAGCAACTAAAGTAAACGTCAGATTAGTGGCCTTTATAAGACTGGCTGTAAGTCTATGTTAAATTCGATGTTAATAGGTTATGTTTTGCGTCAGTTTTAACACAGACTGACACAAAACCTAACCTGCTAACCTCCAATTTGACATATACTTACAGTGCCATCAAAATTGACAGCAGGGTAATCAACATTAACAGTGCCAACCTAAGAAAAAAATCACAACTATTTATGATCACCCGGTAGTGTAATGCATATAAAGCCCTTAAACTGTATTCTTACTCGTTTGATTCTGTATGTTTACATTATCCGACCCCAATCTGTAAAGGTGCACAAGAGGAGAGTACGTAATATTCAAGTTTTTTGTGCATACATTTACAATTGTTTCTTCAGTATTATTTCTAAGTTACCCATGTTCACAACCTTGTTTTTGAAAGGAGAACACAGGACATCTGTCTTATAATGCCTGAACTATTTGGGACCATATTTTACACAGATGTCTGCAAACCAAGTACCGATAACCAATATTTGGAAGTCATAAGTAAAACAACAAAGATCATATCTTTTTGTCTTCTGGTTTACAGTTTTGTTTTGTGTTTCTCACAAGTACATTTTGCTGTTGAATGGCCGAAATACAAATGGTATTTGGCTACAAAATCGCCGAAATGTTAACTACAATTCTACAACTCAAGCGATTCTGTTACCATTTATAAAATAGCAGACAATAACCAGCATACATTTGTCTTTAGAATGAAGCCTTGTTTAAGTTCGTGCGATGAGTGTAACTTGATAATATGTGTAGCAATCTGTCCCTATTCTTTCAGCATAAGCCAAACGCCAACATTAAATTTGGGTATCTGTTTTGTTTTATTTTTGTATCCTTCAAATTGTAATCGAATTATGACTAATGTTTTATAAGAATTATAGTAATGTAGACTTAGAAATTTTGAAATCTAACATTTTGCTATGTATGGTTATGCAAGTGTTACATTGCATAAAAGAAAAATTTTAAACTGTAAAAAAATATGCATTATACAATAATTACAGAAATCACAACAGCATTGTAAGCTTCTCCCCTAATTTTTATTTGAACTCTTTTTCATCAACTCATAAAATAATCTTCCACATAATTGAAATTTAACTTACCGCAGGATCATGAGAAGTTACAAATACGTCCTTTAGATGCTTATTTAAATTGACGTTTTTCTTTAGGGATTCTTGGTATGTGTCTGGATGTTCTGCAAGTACAAATAACTAATTAATATATGGATAAGCCCTTTCATGATTTCAGAACCTCTCAGTATTCGCTCATAATCGAGTTGGTCAGTTTTATATTTCGGAGCAGCTATCGGTTTATCTCTTGATACAGCCTTGTGAGCTCTGCTTTCTAAATTAAAATCTCGGAAAGGTCTTGATGCAACAGAAAGTATTTTGCCCATATTTATGGTAGGTTAATAAGCTACTATTGCTAATTCAGAACTTTAACCTAAACATGTTACACTAATCCACTAATTGATAATCTAGAAATCTACGCAAATTTCGAAAACTTAACCTCATTTAACTCATCCGTCAATGCTGATCGTTAAATGGGAAAAACGCACACACAACGTTCGCTCCTTTTCTATGACGCTATTATATGCTTTCTCCACAAAAAATAGGATAAAAGAAAGAAAAAGAATCAGTGTAGCGATCCTTTTTTGTTTTTAAAAACTGGAAATATTTTAAACCATAGGCGGCCAAATATTTTTAAATTAACAGTAATAATCTGCAATAATAACATTGTACAAATGTGGAGTTTAAATCGTTTGTATTATTATTATACATTTTTGAATTAATCTCAACATAATTGGTTAACGCAATTATTTAATATTTTTAAGATCAGTGCAAAAAGTGTCCGGACGCCTATGTATGAATGTGATCTAAAATTGCAGTAGACAGTAGCTCTACCAACAACAAAATAACAAAATTACCGAGAACGAATCAATATAAAATCTCAAGTTTAGACTTAATTTTAGTAAATTTATATTGGTTCGATAGCTATTATACAGCATAAAAACTATTGTTTTGATATGTGCACTGGAAAGGTTAAAAATGCCAGAAATACCTCTGCAGCTGGTTTTTGTACGTTTGTTAGGTTGGCAGATTCTGGAATTTGACACTGTGTAAGATGGCCGAATTCTGAACTCTACAAAATTTTCTTTGTTTTCGTTAAAGTTTTAAGTGCCTTGTAGTGTAAATTAGCCGTAAATAAATTATCAGCCTAAAGTAATCGAGTGCCTTAATTGTAGTTCACACGAAATGGCCGCATTTAACAGGTTAGTTAAAAAAAGTTCGAGTGCAGTGTTGTTAAATTCCAAATAGAACGAGATGGATTGTGACATTTTAAATTTGTTAGTTCACGCTAAAATTCGGGACTGCCTTTGAGAAATTGAGAGGTAATAACCATTGATGGTCTATAAATACGCTTTCCAATTTTGCGAGATACTTCTCCTAGGGAGTAACATATTAGGTACATGTTACAATGCCAAAGAATGCATGCTTGGAATGCCGTGTGAGTGAGATAGTAATTTGGCACATACCTCAAACTGCGCCTGAGGCATTGTGTACCACTGCACATTGACAGATACAGGTTTATTTTGTTGCCTGGACTCCTGCATAGCTTTTAAAAAATCCATTTCGAATAAATACCAATTATAAAATACTTTTGGCGTTTGAAGGTACATGAAATGGGTTGAGCATTTATTTTTTTACACAGCTCATGCACAGAGTAGTGCATTAAATAATGTATCTGGCGTACAAAACACATTATCCATTTGTTTTTGTTCTAAATCGAAACCTTATTTGTTAGGTGTTTGGTGTAATCATTACACATATTAAATTTTCAGCGTTTTATTTGATTTGGTTAATTATATATCACATTTTTTTATAAAAGAATTAGAAGTATAAGAATTAAACGAAGAACATTTTCTACAAATGAATGTACGGTAGGATCAAAAACTTTTGTCCTTTAGAGGGCTGTGGAATTTTTAAAATTTAATTTGTGTACAGTGATGAGTAATAAATATTATACACCAAGTGAATTAAACATATGTTTATTGACGAAAAGATGTTGAGCTCACGAGCACATAGTGCGAGTGAGATCATATCTTTGAGTTAATAAATGTTTAATTCTCTTGGCTTATATATGTTTTTATTCCATTTTGACGAAATTTTGAATAAAATATTTTAAAATATTCAAATTAAGATATAAATTTGCCGATTCATCGTCGATTTGATCTAAATTTTAGTATTTATATATTACACACTACACAGAGAAAGAATAATTGAATATAAATATTTGTAGAAATAATAAACATATGTTCTTCATTGAAACGTTTTTAATTCTCTAGTAAATTAAAACACTTTTATTTCACTTGTAAATCATAGACTGTTTATGAAGGTTGTTATAGAGTTTATCTTCTTCGGTGTTGTTATAGACTCTTAACAAATTTAATTTTAGTATCGTAAAGAGCTTCATTACCGCACTGTCAGATGTAAAATACCAATGTCACTTATACTGCCAACATAAATTTAAAAAGTCAATTCTATAGCCCTCTAGAGGACACAACCTTTCGATTATACGGTATAACAATATATAATTTCACACAAACAACCAATGTTCTCTAAACAGACCATGTTAGGGTGACATTTTTGTTGTTTGCTCCAAAGATATATATATGATTTCTTCTTCAAACGCATGTTCTATTGCACGAAATTTCTAAAATTTTACTTTAGGAAATCATTATAGTGATTCTAGATTTATGTTGTGACATTTTGTCTAATTTCCAAATCAGCATAACGTTGTAAAGCTTTGGTGTGATATCCATGGTGACATAAACACAAATGTGGGAGCAAAAAATATTGGCTTCCGCCGGGAGTTAATAACAATAAGTTCCCGCTGGTTGGAAATTGATGTTTTGTTTCATAGAACTAGGGCGCAAAAGCCGGCTTTCTATACAGTGAGTAGAAAAAAGCATTTTACTGCATGTCCATTAAAAAAAAGCGGCTGTGGAAATTCAAATGTATGAATAATATGTTGGTGGCACTGTAATTCTGTGTCAAATTCGAGGTTAGCAGGTTAGGTTTTCCGTCAGTTTTGACACAAAATGACACAAAACCTAACTTGCTAACCTCGAATTTGAGAGTAACATTACCATATAGTAAAGTGATATTTCTATGCACCAAAGTGCCACTTTATTAATCAATTTTGAATTTAGTAAAATACCGTATGATCGACAACTTTTATCCTCTTGAGGGTTGTAGAATTGTTTTGTTAAAAATTTATGTTGGCAGTCGTCGTAGTAAAAGTCACATTGGCATTTTATATTTGTCAATTTAACGTTATATCAGTAATGTCATTTTAACAAATACAAACATTTTTGTTGAATACATAAAAATGTTAATATCAAATACAACTACAGCTGTTCAAATTGATTTCCTCCATTTTTTATACACAGCACCACTTTGTGTTCAGTATTAAACATTCTGTCAGAGTTAAGTGATTCTGTCAAAATTATGTAGATTATATTATTAAGTACCTTTACTCATCACTAGAGAGCAGATTTTTAAGCATTACGCTTATCCTGAATATTAAAAGCAGGAAAATGATTTCTAAAAATGTTTACGAATTACAGGAAATTTAAGTATTTGACACTAACTTTTTTATGCTTTTTTTGCTTTTTTGCCTTTTTATGCACATTTCGGATTTTTGAGCGTATTACTACTTATTTTTAAGTTTTCAGTTTGCATTTATTTTCTGCCTAATTCATTCGTAATCCAATATTTCAGTCAGGTTCGTTTGCAAACATAATTTTTGCTGGCATGCAGTTTGCCCCCATGCGGCGATGGGCTTAAAAATGCAATCAGTGCAGTGGTTTTCTGGGAATTTCTAAAAAACTCGTGTATTTTCTTGAATTATTTTAGTTAACACACACGCAGAAAACTCGTTTTGTATGATTTTAATTCAAAATACGGACAAGAGCCATACGGCCGATCTGGGGATAGTTATACGCCTATCATCCTTTGTGTCAGAGGCCACAGTGAATTAAAATATGAAAACAATAAATTATTTTGCAAAGCTTGTATTAAGACGGTCCAGAACAATTAAAGAAGTATAAAAATTAGCCAAAACAACAGACAATTGTGACTTAGTTTGCATCTACTTCCAGTAACAGGGAACAAGCATAGTTTAATTTCGATCTTTGTAAAACCTAACATAGAGTCCGGCCAGCCTGAGATAGGGACAGTCACGTCACAGTTTGGCTGCGCGGGTTTTTGTTAGGCCACGCGCCTCAAGAATTGGCAGTGGCGTTCACGGATACAAGTGAACTCATCACGTATCCTAATCTGCAATAAAATAAACAGGCCAACTCATCACCAATAGGTGCATTCATCATCAACCACCGGCTTTGAGACTATCAACAATTAAACCCCCTGGTAACAGCCTCAACATAATAAGCTTAAAATATGCAATACATAAATAATGATTTAAGTCGCAGTCTGCAGTATTCAAGCTGCAATGTGCTAATTCTGTTTACTGTATTTACAAAAGTAATTTCTAATTTACTGTAACTTAACTACTACGTAGCTAAAGGAGACTACAATTTACACTAAACCTCCTCTTCCATTCTGTAGACAACTAAACATTTGTATAAAAATATAATTTTATTTAAGATAATCTCTGAAAGTTCTTTGTGGCGTGATTCTATAATTTTTTAGTTGCACCCTTGGTATATTAGAATTCCTAAATGTTAAGAACTCTAATTATGTAAAATTGCTATTTGATATCAGGGCCAGTGGATCAGGCTTTCGTCGCCTACCAGGTTAGTTACAGTCACTGCAAGTCTCGTCATGAATTTGCTACAAGCAATTTTTATTTAAAAATATTGTCATTGATATCAAAACTGCATTGACAACTCCTTTCAGGGTGTTAACATCATTGTGACGTCTTGTTTTAACTGTTGCGTGAGTCGACAGGTGCATAGCATTGCTCTTGGCAGTCCACAAATACTGGATATTTGGTAGTGTTGACATGTATGATGTGTAGAACACCATTTGGCTTAGGTTTTAACTAGTAAAATATAACTAACTCGAAGTAAATAACTAATCATAAATAGCTCAAATAAATGATCGCTTGTGTGAAGATAACGTATTTATAAAAGAACGCTAGAAACTTAGTGCAAGTCAATTAAGAAATTTTCAAATTTTACTATGAGAATAATAAATAAGCAAATGTGAGATTCATGGCTAGACTATGGTTATGGTTCTGCCCTTTAACGCAACACATGTTGCACTGGGAGACGGAGGGTCCTCAAGGGATTCCAGTGATGGTGGTGTCATAGCTCGGAAATGCCCCCTTACAGAGGGAGGGGTTGGAAGTTAGCATGGGAAAAAGTAAAAAATTCGATTTTTTTTAAAACTCGAACCCTAAAATATTTTACTCATTGAGGGAAACAAGGCTTAAATGGAACACTTTCATAAATTTTTCCTCCGAAAATCAATTTGTATATTTGTTCGTTTTGGAAAATAAAACTCATGGTTTAATCAGATTTCAGCTTTCTACAGATTAGATTTCGTTAGGTTAAGTTAGAGTAGACTGGGTAATGTTAAGTTCGGACTGTGTTAAAAAAATTCCTGTAACACCTTAAGACGAGACAGAACAGGGAGCACTCCAACGTAATTTTTGTCAGATTAGGTTAGGCTAGGTTACATTAGGTTAAGTAGGGTAAGATTCTATGCTAAAAAATACCGGTAACGCCCCAAAACCAGACAGAACAGGGATGTAATTTTTGCTAGGTTAGGTTAGTTTACATTAAAAATTATAAAACATGTAAGCGCAGCACGTCTAAAAATGAGAGCAAAGAGCAGGCAGGACCATAGCCGTAGAATTTGCCCCCAAAATATTCATATTGATTTTTCTAAGGGAAAACTACGACATTTTGAAGTGTTACATTTAAATCTTGTTTACCTCGAGCAGTAGAACATTTTAGGATTTTAAAGTTGTAGAAAAATCGAAACTCGACTTTTTCCCATGTTAACTTCCGTGCTCTCTGACCTCCGTAAGAGGGCGTTTCCACGCTGTAGAACCACCACCACCGGACCCCCTCCTAGTACAACAATTGCTACGTTAAGGGGCAGGACCACAACCATAGATTTTACAAATTCATTGTTACATAAATAAAAACTTTAAAATGCGTAGATTCAAAATTGGCAATTTTTGGTCAGTAAATTGAACAATAGTTTAAATTTGAAAACGGCATAAGAATCTGCCAATTTACCTGGAACATTTATAACAATAAAAGGTGTTCGTTCATAGCATGACAGAAAATAGGCATATATTCATAAGACTTGTGAAAAATGGGTAAATGTACTTGACAATATAATTATTTTGGCTTTTGCTTCTTAAGGCTAGGTACTGTTAAATGGGAAGATGCATGTCAATCTTTTTTATGGTCACTAAATTAATGTATTTTTAGTACAATATTCGACAGAAATTACCAAAATTTCAGTTCAATGAGAAGTGAAACCAACTATGGCGTAAAAGATAATTGAAACAATAAAAGTTGCTAGTAGCAGTGTGAAGACCAAGGTCATCAGCTATATTCATAGCAATTAATTTCAGAAAGTGGCAAAAGTACTATTTAAGCTGCAAACGGCTAAAGATGTTATACATAAAAAATTCAAAATGTGATGGCACTGATAATGCTGGGTAGCAAAAAAATAGTTTGCCAGATATCCTAAATGAGGAATTTCAATGTACACACGTAACTATCAATTTCATCTTCTGTTTCGCGAGTGCTGCAGTTACACCCATGCAAAAATTCTTGTCTTTAGTACTTCCAACAACTTAAATTAATTGAAACCTCTGGCGCAAAAATTAATAAGGAATATTGGACGAGGAGTGATTGCATAATAGTTATTTATGTATTAAGGGCGTAATCAATAGATTATAGCACGAGGGGATGTTTAAAGCTCGATGCGAAGCGGAGAGCTTTAAATTTTTCGAGAGCTATAATCGTGATTAGGCACGTGGTACATACAACGTTTTATTTCATTTTCGTTTTCCAAATGGACAAAATTCAAGGATTCAGTATTTTGGCTACAGACTACTGCGTCGTCGTTGTGTTGGCGCTGTGCATTTCTGGTGTGCTATGGTTTCTATGCAGATTGTTGGTGTTGCTATACTACATTGTTGGTGCTTGTTATACTGCTTGGCAACTTTATAGGCTCTAGGGCTATAAAAGCCATTTTAAGCACTCTAGCGAGGGCTAATAAACAAGATTATGGTTAGAAAATGAAATAAACAAAAATAAGAATTTTTCAAAATATATATTTACCTAGAAACGTTTACATATTTAAACGTTTCATCCCTACATTAAATATTAAAAAATTAGGAAGTTGCAATTAGCGTAGTGCACAAAATCTATTATATTTTGCATTTCAATGTCATATTTGTAAGATACATATTGGATGTAAACTCTAAAGACCGAGCCCTAATTTTTCATCAGCAAACTATTAATTTGTCATTTAGATCCATATGTTAAAAAGTTGTTTTTTTTACACATATGCAACTAAATATCTTCTATTGCAATAAATATGGTGAAATCCCAAAAAATTGTGAAAGAAGAAGCTTAGAATAGGTATGTAATATTAAAAAAACTACTGAGTAGCTATTGCTGCATTGTCTTAACATTTTCACTATTTCCAGTACTCTTGTTTCACAATAATAATTTAATGGAGCTATTAGTAAAAATTGTCCAATAGCTGATTTCTGAGGCTTTCACGGCCATTGTCATTAAGTAACAAACAACTTCCGGGATTGGACCGATTCATGATTGAGATTGAAGAACTCAACATATGAACCACGTCAGAGGCAAAACTCGACTAACTATCGGAAGGAGAAAGGCGAGAATTTATAGGCAAGCGCCGTTACGGTTCAGCAATTGCCGTCACGATTCAGTGGCAGTGGGCGGGGCTTAGGAATTAGCACTTTCCACATACTTGTGACTGCATAAACTTTTTTGTACATAAAAATTCCGCACACATTAAATTGTATTTATTCTTTCATTCCAGCAAATTCTTTTTGAAATGTACTATAAAATTTAGAAAATAATACATATTTGTAGAAAACGCTTAGTTCAAAACCATATATTGGCTTAATTTACATTTTGATTGAGTGGAACTACAAATTGATGGTTTTTTTTTGTAACGGAACACCGTAAACATGAGATATGTTGAAATAATTCAGATTTTTTTGAGGCAGATATGTGAATTTTATGTCATTTACTGCATCAGATAATCATGTAATTGCTTAGACAAATGAACTCATGCCTTTCAAACTTTCTGGTTATCATTACAATAAATCTAATTTTACAGTAAACATCCCAAGAATTACATATTCTTGAATTTAATGTAAACGTATATCTGGTACACTAAACACACTGTGAAAAAATGTAAGGAAAATAGTAGGGATTCACCAAATACTAAGTTTTTTACTATTTGGCCAACAGCTCAGTTTAGACGACTTTTAGAAATAATAATAATAGAAACTTTATTTAGCTTCAAAGCTAATAAAGTACGTTTTTTTTTCTATAATAACTGTCAAAGTGTTACAATGTTGGTAGGCATGTGATTAAAACGCTAGGAAATGTTTATACCTCGTGTTGGTAGAAGTTTTTCAAAATTACGGTTATGTCTCAATTTTGAATGTCAAAGTTTCTTAATTTGAACTCTTGACAAATTTCTTTTTTTAACATGGAATCATCATCATCAATAAAATTAGATAAAAAAAGGAAACCGAGAAATACTTTAAATGCAAAAATGAAGCAAGCGATTTTAAATTATGACATATCTGTCAAAATGACAATAATTTTTTTAGTGGAAGAAAAGAACTAAAAATCTATGTACCAACATTATTAAAATTAGGGACCCTGCAGGGATGCAACTTATCCTCTAGAAAGTTGACCTTGATTAATTGTGGAAATACATTTTTCTCAATCTTACTTTAAAGGTTTTTGTTTGAATTTTTTGCAGTTAAAGGAAGGTTATCATATAACTTTAACCGGTAAACAAAAACTGCCGTCTGCAATATGTTGGTGTTATACCTTCCAATGAAATATTCCTCTCCAGTTCTTAAATTGTAAAACATCATGTCCGCTCTTTGTGATTAAAAAAAAACTTAATAAAAATGTTGGTGTACTTTATTTATTATTTTCTAAATAAAAATAACATTTGCCTCTTTAATCGTCTGCTTAATATTAAGTAACTTGGTGCTTATAGCATGCCCATGTTATTGTAGTATAGTATAGGTACCTATTACATCCCAGTAGAATTAGCATTACTCTATTTTGTAAAATTTTGATTCTATTTATACCCTCTCTATTGCAATACATTAACAAAGACATAAAATACATGAACTTATTGCGTTGTAAACTACATGTCGTGACGAATTTGAATGTTTATTTGATATTCTATCAAAGTATCCAATCTTCTTACTTAGTTTTTTACAAATGTAATCTACATGATAACACATTAATTTAACTGTATTCCCAAATATTTAATTTCATCTAATTGATCAATAGCTACAGAATCAATTTCAATGTTAAACTTGTGCCATTTAAACAGTTTGCAGTTATGAGTTATAACGTGTTCTAAGAACCATGCACTTTGTTTTGGTATGATTTAGCTATAGTTTTTTTTAAAAATCTAAGCTAGTTTTTCAAACTGCTCAGTTCACCATTTATTGATTCAACTATATCTCTTTGAAGTAGGTTCCTGGTATGCCGGGCTCCATAACTCAGTGGTAAGCATTCTGGCTGCTGATCTAAGGGTCGAGAGTACGATCTTCGATCCCGGTGAGATTTTCAAAAATTAAAAAAATGCAGATGAAAGCCTCTACAGAATGTCATCATTCGGAAGTGATGTAAAGCCGTGGGTCCCATGTTACTATGATGTGTAGCATGTAAAAGATCTCTTGCTAAGGTTGGAACTTCTTAGTCTCGGCAAAATTCTAAGTAGGACTGAGGTACCTGGTACTCTGCATGCCTAGACCTTGTTCATGGGGTTGGCAAAAAGGGCCTATGAAGGCCTATTTGCTAGACTCGCTAGAGTCTCCCCAAAAATACTACTACTACTGGTTCCTGGTATAGATAAAACGGTGTCATCGCCATACAAGTTTGTAAAGCTATTGTACAGGTATTTTTTAATGTCATTTATATCAAGTATAAAGAGTAGAGGGTCCAGTAGACTCTCTTGTGGAATTCGTAATTTTTTTCTACTTTCCCTGAAATTTTATCTCTCGTTTTTGTTGTTTGAAA
The DNA here is from genome assembly GCA_940337035.1 of Agriotes lineatus. NCBI lineage: Eukaryota > Metazoa > Arthropoda > Insecta > Coleoptera > Elateridae > Agriotes > Agriotes lineatus. Next base: position 93,070 of record CALNHX010003520.1, on the reverse strand, counting down.
TCTGTTGTTTATATAATTTAGCCAATTAAGGACTGTGCTTTCTGCTGCATATACCTCACATATATCTCTTAACTTTTCGTGATCGCTGATTTCAAATGCCTGTTTTAAATCTACAAAAACACTTCTAATAATATTTTTCTCATCAATTCTTTTTTGACTTAGACAATACAAACTGATACTTTCACATGAATGTTTACTTCTAAATCTTGATTGGTCCACATAAAATATTTTATTATCTTCTGCTTAGTTGTTCATGCACCAATATTTCTAATACTTTTGTCAACAACTGGCAGTAAGTTTATCGGCCTGAGTTTATTTGCCTTCTTAGCATGGTTGACTTCCGGTACAGGATACAGGTATTATCATGTTACCTTTTAATTCAGTTGGTACTGTTCTTGTTTCTAAATCCCACAAATTTGAATAAGTCTTAGAAGTTTTACAGAAGGAAGGTGGCAGATGATTTATTCTTGAGATTTGCTATTATTTTCTTCAAATTATTTTATATGTTTTGAAATATATTAAAACATACTGGTCTCCTTAAATTTTACTTCATTAAATTCTCTATCTAAAGGAGGTATACCCACCACAATATTTTATTTCTAGTATCAAATTTTTGGTAAGCAAACACATGTCTACAAACCAAATTAAGGAATTTTTTTTATTAAAATTTAATAATACACATGTAATACTTAATTCTGTCTGTCACTAAAACATTATATTTTTCTCCGATCAGAATAAACACAAAAATTAATAACTTTATGGTTACGTTATGTTTTTTTGGCCTAGGTTGGAAAGTTCTTCCCGAACTGTTACAGGTTGTCATCTTAGCAATGAGTACATTTGCCTAGGTACTGTCGTCTAGCAACAATGGTAATATACCAAAATCATGTATTTTACGCATTGAAAACGCATTAGAAAAAGTATAATTTTTAGCCCGATTGGAGAAAAACGTTTTTCTTTATTTATGACGTGATTGTTTATAGTGGTCTACGGATATAACGACCGAACTATTCCGATCCCTTGGTCGTTGTTATAAACCCTATTTACTATATGTCGTTTTCAAATATGATCGAATTTTATGTAAATATCTATTTAAGCCTACTATATGAATTTTAGCTTCAACAAATGATTAAAGAATTAAGTAATCTTAAACTACGTTATCTTTTTTACTTTTTTTAGGAAATTTCAGTAAATTGTATTTAAATTTAGTAACAGCCACATCTCAAACATTTTTTTATAACAATAAATTTCATTATAAGGAAGTAGAATTGTTGATTTATTAAAATATTGTAGCTTTGGCTAATTTGTTGCAAACATTCTGAATCATATTGTATATTAAAGATATACTATAAACATAGCTTTTTTCTCAGTATGGTGGATACGAATAGAAGTTGAATCAAAAGTGTTCTAAGCTGGGATCGGTAGCTCAGTGGTTAAGCATTTTGACTGATTTGAGAGTCGTGAGTTCGTACCCCGATCTCGGTGAGGTTTTTAAAAATAAAAAACTGCGGATGAAAACCTCGATAGAATGCCATCATTCGGAAGTGATGTAAAGTCCTGAGGGTCATATTTTATGTTCACATGTTACTACAAGGTGTAGCATGTATAAAATCCTTTACTAGGATTGAAATTCCTTAGCCACGGCAAAATTCCAAGTAAGAGTTTGACCATATGACCACAGCAGTAGGTGTGTAAGGAACCTAATACTCTGCATGCCTAGACCTTGTCTATAACAATAAAAAAAAGAAACAAAGGTGTTCAAAATTGGCAATAAAGCAGAGTTAGCTGCATTGGCACCGCCTGTTGAACACTCAAATTATGTATCTAGTCGTTTTTACCATTCTCCACCAACATATATTCCAGATTATTCATATCCACAAGCTCATTCCCAATCTTTTCAATTATTCATGCACCCTAATAATAATCCGTCATTTGATCATAATTCAAATCGAAATATTGGTTGCAATCTTTCAGTAACTAACTGTACAAAGTGATTTTTAGATTTTCAGTGGTTCCTTCTATAAAAAAATATATATGTATGTATTATAATTAACCTATTTTTACGTAGGCAATATATACTTTGTAATTGTGAAAACGATCTTCCTGAAAGTTTGTATAGGGCTATGATTTATCATTCTGAACAACTTTTATTGGTAACATTTTGCTGTATCATAAACACAAAGGGTAGTTTACCTGAAAAGAAAATAGTTTTCGCTTCACTGTCAAAGCAAACTTGTTTTTTCAAAAATTGAAAATATTCTTAAAATTCTCTTCAGACCAAGCAGGACCTAATCCCACAATCTTAAAATAAAATTCAAAAATTTTTAGTCCATCTCACCTCCTGTAACATCAATCCTGGGACACCCTGTATATTCAAATAAAAATTAAACAAAAAAATTGAAAATTAAAGCATTTCTATTAAGAGGACACCTCCATTATGCGGACAAAAATCGTGACACCACAGTGTCCACTTATGAGAGATTTCACTGAATTTGGTAAATTTCAGTTCTATCTCTGCCAATTCTCAATGAGTCAGTATTTCTTTTTTTCTTAAAATTTACTCATTTGTTGTTTTTTTTTTTTTTTTTGGCTTCAGTGGTAGAACAGTTTGCTAGCTACTGACCTTTCTAAACTTTACCCCATTGTACACAAAGTATTCTCTTATTTAATATAAATATTGTGTGACGGTTTTTATGAAAATATACAATTGTGTGAATGTCATATTTAAATTGCAAGACAACCTGTATACAGAGTGAGTACTAATAAGTGGGGAAAGAGTGGGAAATTTTGAATTAAATCCCAGTAATTTTTTGCTTTTATGTTTCTCGCAGGTGTATTACCCCAGCTTTCTGGTTACATGACATTGGTGGCACTGTAAGTCTATGTCAAACTCGAGGTTAGTTTTTGCGTCACCTTTGACACAAACTAACACAAAACCAAACCTGCTAACTGCAAATTTGACATAGACTTACAGTGCACCAATGACATGTAACCAGAAAACTGGGGTGATACACCTGCGAGAAACATAAAAGCAAAAAATTACTAGGATTTAATTCAAAATGTCTCGCTCTTTTCCCGATTTTTAGTATTCACGCTGTACTCTCATTAATGTACCTACAGTATTGCGATCGTAACCATTTTGTTTTGTTTTAGGGTATACGTCAGCTTTGTGTTCCGAGTCTAAAGCATTTCAGTGGCTGTGAAGTAGCAGTAGTCACCCAAGTACATATCTACATAACTTATTGCCATGTTGGAAACGAATTGCAAGTGCCTCGAGCTTAGCGGTAGGCATGTGAAGTGACCTCCCATTCGCCAGGCCCAGTATGGGCCAACAGCCTCGGCCACAGCTCAACATGAACCCCACTACTCCAGCCCGCTCGTCGGGCTACCATCAAAAGGCCATGGAGGAAATTCATAACTCGTTGCTGCCATTTGCTAAAAGCAGCAACGAAGTCATGGGCTCCAGCGCCGCCAGCACTATTTCAACTCTTTCCACCACGAGTGGTGTTAGTTCACTTAGTTCTGCTTCAGGCAGCAATGGCACCGACAAGGATTTGCAGCAGTTGCGGCAAATGCTGGCGCAGCTGCTCAACATGGGCTATACAGAGGTAAATTGATGTTTGTGAATCTAATGTGACCTGCTTTAATGCAATCAGCGTTCTGTTAAAAAATCTGTAGTAACTGTCAATATTAAAATCAAATTTTGGCATAGACCACGTCGTCTTTGTAGATAAACAGACGGTAATTTTTGAATTTATGTGTCTTACAACTTTTAAACCTATACAAGCGACCAATGATTTGATTCGTATGTTGGAGTATCTTGTGAAGAAAGATATTTAGACAAACTTGGTCTATTTGCTGTTTTTGACCCATATAAAGTAACGTCTTACAAGATATTGCAGCAGCTTTGACTTGATTTCAATCCTTGATGAATAATATGTAGTTAGGAATACTCTGTATTGCAACAGTTACATGTTTCACAATAATAATTTTAAATGTCATGCCTCAGGTTTTGTCTATTTTCATCAAATATCTAGTAACTTAAAAATAAATAAAGACTCTTATTTACTTAATGATAATAAGATGAGATTAAGCATTAGCACATTTTTGGAATTCCAATATTGCAGTATCAATTATTGTTATCATAAGCTTGCACCTACACCATCAATTAAAATTTAAAAAATAAAAGTAGCACCAAACCTATCTAGTACTTAAAATATATGGTTATCTGCGATTGTTAGAAGAGTAATTTCGAGTGTAATGTCATTATTGTTACTACAAATTAAAACAAAGTTCTTGTCAAATGAGAATTTTATCTCTTAAGATCAAAAGAAAAGCTCACACAATACGATTCATTATTTCTAATCTTCTGTTTCAGAGTATTGATATTATGAAATTCTAAATAAAGAGAATTGTTTGGACAGATAATACAAGGTCGGCCAGAAAATTTCATTTTGATAATATCTGCAACTGATTTTCAAATATTTGTATTGCGATAGAAGTAATTTCAGTTATAAGAATATTGATAAATCTTTAAATGTTGAATCAATTACATTCAAACCTCTTTAACTCGAACTACCAGGGGAAGGCAAAAAAAACTTGAGTTATCAAAAGCTCGAGTTACCAAATTTTCAATTTTAAAATTATGCCATAAATTTGCAATACATATTATGTAATTGTTATAAAACAACGTATTGTACATATTTATATGTATTATTTATAAATCTTTAAAAAAGTTTATAGTAAGTACTCACATACAATGTCCGAAATGTATAAGAATAGTACATAACTACATACAATTTTTCACTAATATTTACACCCGTATGCATAGTCATTTGCCTGCGGCTCGCCGACGATTTGCCGGACTTTCGTTATGAATAGTATGTTGGTGGCACTGTACGTCTATGTCAAATTCGAGGTTAGCAGGTTAGGTTTTGTGTCAGTTTCTGTCAAAACTGACGAAAAACCTAACCTGATAACCTCGAATTTGACAGTAAAATAAAATAGGTAGTAAATTTCCCTAGAGTTTTTACTACAACATTAAAAGTCCTCGGCACCAAAAGGTAAAAGAGGCTATAGATAATGAATGAATGAATGAATGAAAAGTTCAAATAATTTGAATCAAGAGTTCAGTTGATGTCTGCTAAACAACAAATACAGTGGAATTCCTTAATGAACGTCTGTTTTATGAAATTCTCTGTTTAACGAATTTTTTATGCAAATGCTGTAATTCAAATAACTTACCATATGATTCATGCTCCTATTTTATGAAATAAAATTGTATTTATCAAATTAAAATATAAACATTTTTATAAAAACTGGAAATTTTTGTTTGAATTGAATTTTTGAAACTCCATCTTTATGTGTTTAAAATAACCAGCACTTTACCTGAATATTGTACTAAGTCCACTTGAGAGGATCAAGGGGGGGGCAGTGGTCTGTCCAAAATGTTGGATTTAAAGTGCAAGTGCAGCATTCCTTTGCATTGTAGGTTTAATTATTTTGTGAAAGTCGTTTTTGGCAGTTCGTATTTTTCACAGAGTTGTGATTTTGCACCCCAAAAGTAAAATGCCTCAACTTACGCCCATGGTAAGGGTTATGGTATTTAACAGAAGACACTGGAAATTGTAGTCATTAGCTGGCCATAGACACACGTTTAAAACCAGCACGAATGTAGTACATTCGTGCCGGTTTTGAACATGTGTCTAGGCCCAGCTTATCGGTGGGCATAGGACACATGTTCAAAACCGTCATGAAAAACTACATTCGTGGCGGTTTTAAACGTGTGTCTATGGCCAGCTATTACTAGCTCTAAGAACTCAGGACGTAATAAGACCTTTTGTTATTCATTCAGTATTGGATTTTCCAAATCCCCTGATGCTAAAACTTAAAAACAAAGGTTTACTTGTACATGTGATTTCTTTTTACGAGTACAGAGACATGTCTGAAAACAAATGAAAATACAAATACTTAAGCGTTTCAGAAAAATGCAAATTTTAAACGAATTTCTGTTTTACAAAATTTTTGCTTTCAAATTTGTTTCGTAGATTTAGTGACTTTGTTAAATAGAAGTTCCACTGTACTTGCAATAACTGATTGCGGGGTAAAGTCATGTTGGTTGTTCGAGGTTTGATAAATGTTAACTCTGTTAGATAAGGTGGCACTCAGTACAATGATAAATTTACTGGCTACTAATGACATAATTCTAGCTGGAACTAGGATATCACAACATAAACATGTATATATCATATTTTTAGAGAGCCACAATATAAACAAAGAAGAGCTGTGAAGTGGTTACATTCTGTATTTTTAATAGTACTAATATCTGAACAGTGCAATAACAAATTTAAAGAAATTAGGAAAAAATAAAAATCCCTAATAGGGAAAGCTCGCAATGACTATATTGATGAAGTTGAGAAAAGCACACAAAACAACGTAAAAAACTTTTACACCCGTATTCATAGTCGTTCGCCAGCGGCTCGCCGGCGACTCGCCAGAGTTCCGTTATGAATAGTATGTTGGTGGCACTGTACGTCTATGTCAAATTCGAGGTTAGCAGGTTAGATTATGTGTCAGTTTCTGTCAAAACTGACTGAAAACCTAACCTGATCACCTCGAATTTGACATAGACGTACAGTGCCGCCAACATACTATTCATAACGAAACTCCGGCGAGTCGCCGGCGATCCGCTGGCGAACGACTATGAATACGGGTGTAAGTCTTATACTAGTAAACAACAACAGCAGGGCCAACGCAATGAAATTTAAATATAAACACGTAGCTGAAAAGGAAGTTGCCGAAAGCTTTGCTCAATATTTTAATTTGGTTTACTCAAGTAAAATGTTTTCTTATAAATTCAGTTATTATGTAAATGCTTTGACAGATAATCTTACCATTAATATGATAACCTCACAAGACTTTTATGAAATAACCAAAACCTAAAAAATCTGCACGAATAGACAAAATACCTTCGTACCTTGTGAAAGGTTGTGCAGAGTGGCTTGAGAAAACCTCTACTATTTATATTTAATTTATGTTACGTTATTACTAATTGACTGTTATTTAATTCAAGTTCTACAGTACACCTTTATCGTATCCATTAATAATTTAATTTTGAAGTATCTCATTTGGTAAGAAAAAATAACTCTAGTGAAAATTGTTTTTTGGGGCAGGTAGCTGTGACTTGATATTTTACACCTAATTTTAATTCTAAGCAACTTTTCCAAATAATGTTTGTTCTCTATTTTGAAAAATAAGGGTATTTTATTCATATTTTTTGAACTTCACCTGTATACGAAATAGCATATTTAGATTTTGATAAGTGCATTTTTTATTTTAGAATATAATTATCGGAAATAAAATTTTCTGATAACTTCCTTACTTATCCTGTGACTTCTACTTTTGGTGTAAAGGTAAATTTTCTGATAAATGGATAATAAAAAAATCTGGTGTGATACACGCACACAACTTCCTTTTACATTGATCTTATAATTAGCTGTAAATTAGATTTTTAATTTTTATATATGTACAGGGTGTAGAAATGCTTTACGCACTATAGAGTTTTCAATAGTAATTTTTTCATATGCAAATATTTGCTTCCCTAATTATTTTACAGCAAACTTGAATGAAAGTCTTTGTAGATAAAAAAATTCTCTATCCATTTATGCCAGCATTTGTTATTTTACATTTTGGAAAACTGAAAATTTAAAGAAATAAAATTACCAATTTTAGACTAATCAGTGGTGCCTTGAAATTATTGAAGCATCTCAAAGCATCAACAACATTAGTTTGCTATTTATTTGTTTGCATCTGTCAAATGTAGCGGTAACCATGGCACTTATTGCACCTGATCTGCTTCCAGCATACCACCACTTCAAAATTTGCACTGATTTTTGAAAAAATTATAATTCTAGTTTCTTTCATTATTAGGTTTTCTAACGTAACATGACAAAAACGATGGCATAAATGGATGCAGAATTGTATGCTCTACAAAAAACCTATTTACAAGTTTGCTCTAAAATAATTAGGGAAGCAAATATTGTCATATGAAAAAAACACCATTGAAAACCCTATAGTGCGTAAATCATTTCTACACCCTGTATATCGAGTTAATAAAAAAACATAAGAAACCCATTTTAGAAGTATTCAACTGGAAAATCACCCATCTCACACCAATGCACATTAAAAACGCAATAAAAATGTAAAGTTTGAAACAAACAGTTAGAGCCGTTTTTGAAAAAATCTAAAAAAACTGAAAAGTTGCAAGAGTAAACACCATACTTCTGGTTATGCGATTTTCTTCAAAAACTTGCTGTCGCATCTAGATACTACACAAAACTTATATATGAAGTTTATTCTGTTCAGACAGAGACACAGACCAATGAGCAAAAACATGTTTTTTGGGTTCAGGGGACTCTAAAACGTGAAGATCTGTTGAAAACTCAATTTCGAAGTTTTGGGGTGAATCCAATACTTCCTTTATCGTAAAAGGAAGTTGAAATTCCATGTGTTCAAATTTATGATGGACACTGTATATTATATTATGTATTATGATATGTATCACTGGAATGGGAAAAAATTATAACTCAAATTTTGAAATTTTGAAAACTGCCACTGCAGTCATATAAAAAAAAATGCCTCAAGAATGTATACATTACATTTTTCTATTTTCATAAATAAGTGAGATAAAGCCATAAAACCAGAAGTCGAAAAATTAAATTTTTGTTTGCAACTCGGAAACAAAAGGCATTAGCCAGTTTTGGTTTTGACCGTTAAGCTTTTTTTTTGAAAAAAGAGATTGAGGAGGGGGTTCCATTTTTCCATATCTTCTATAGTTATCGAGATTTCCTTTGAAAGTTGCCCACACTCAATCGAATTTCCAGTTTCAGAAAGGTCCTTTAATTATTAACTTTAATACTTTTTGTAAATGGACAATATATAAATACTAAATTGAATTAATTTCATTTGATGAAGTTGCTAGAGCCTGTTCATTTCGTTATGATAAAAACAAAACCTTTCAAAAGTTGATATGTTGCACAGTATTTGACGCTGACAATTTAGAATTACCTAGTTAACTTTGTCTGAATCTTCCTTTCTCGAATTTTTTTTTTAAACCGCAATTTTTTGCTGTCTTTGTAATGTTCAGAATTATTGTTGTTTTTCTAAACGAATTGTTCATTTAATAGAGTAATTACTTACTTCACTGAACGACTATAGTAAAAAATCAGAAATCTGAAGGTACGTACAACTTTATAATTTCTAACAAACTCAAAAAGAAATTTTAAATATAGTCGTATAAATCTGAGAAACTTATCACAAAAAAGGAGTATGTCAAAAATCGTTAACAAAGCTGAACACTTCAAAAATTCAGTAAATCTTTAAAAACCACAAAAAGCATCAATCATTTTAAAAATGTCACAGTATTAAAAGCCATTAAATATCTCAAACGAGAGGAAGATTCTAAAAGAAATAAAGTTTAAAAAATCTTATTAAAAAATATAACATTGCAACAAATCTCAAAAATGGAAGTAGTGCTGGCTATTTATTGCAGTGCCGAACAAGATATGTAGAGCTTTTACAGATACACTAGCTGCATGACGTGGTGTCGTTTGGTTGCAAATCCTCGTATAAAAGATCTAATGCACTTTGCATTAAAAAAAACTTTAAAATTAATTTGATAATATTCCAATTTGCTTTTTCTTTGTATGGCATCGTTTATTTAACTCTTGAATATTTTCTTTTTTTTTTTCACTCTCCTGTTCTTGGTGAATTGTATGTATTTTTTCTTGGTTGTCCAAAATATATATAGAATCCGTACATTTTAGATTATGTCCTTTTCTATTTAAAATTATATCTGGCACCACACAATTTCAATAAAATGGCAGTAGCTTAGACAGCCACATATTCCATACAATTAAATCTTTTGCTATGGCCTGTACAATAAGTTCATTGTTTACTCGGGAACTTGTGTCTGATTGCTAACATGGTTATTGCTATCTAGATGCAACTATGGCGGTACACACAAGTGTGAGGCCGGGTCCCACTATCCCCCACCGCCAACTTGAACAGATAGGGTGTTGAAAATGACTTCACCAATCGATTCCATTTAGACCATTTTCAAACCTAATATCCTAACATTGAGGTACATACCTTCCCACACTACAGACCTCCTAAGTGATTTTTAACAATACCCACTATTCAGCACTAAATCTCCACCTTACAGATGATGATAAATTCGTTATTTGGTAGTTCAAAATCTCTCTTTTGTTTCTTTGATACTTTTTGGTTTGATGTCATTCTTATACAACTTCAGTATATTTTTACGTTTCCCTAATTAGCATTTTTGAACTTTTCACTACAGTTGTTATCCATTGTATGAATTCCTATTTATAAACTATAGGGATTACTAGTGTATAAGCCTGTGTCTGCCAGGCGTGCTTACTGTATGTGTGTTTACTATGATTTTTCTTATGAAAAACTCGATTTATTCCATTATTATTTAAATTTTGCTGTGGATCGTACGATGACAAATTCAGTTTAAGTAGTAGTTGTATAATTAATTCATGCGTAGATAAATTACTACCAAATGCAAATTTATTTTCTTCGAACGTAAAAAATTAAACTTGAATGTAATTTTTTTACAATCGCACTGAAAAGTTAATTTTTATGGACGTAATCACCAACTGCTTTGTTTAAAACATGCGCTGTATGTCTGTAACACGATGTACTTCTAGTTAATTTGCTTTTAATCAGAGCCCAATAGCTTTCTATTGGATGACACTATGGAATGTTTGGGGGGATTCATAGGTCTTTGGGCAGAAAATTAACTTTATTTTCATTAAGTAAGTTAAGAGTAGCCCTTCCATGATGTGCTGATGCCAAATCTGGCTAAAACTATTTCATACCATCAAGCTTTGTCAGAAATAGAAGCAGGTGTTTCTGCAAGCACTCTTTCATGTATATCTCCGCATTGATGGTACCCGGTTGCGCGAATGAAGTGCTTAGTTCACACTGACAAATCAAACCAAACTTTTTTATGCTAATCGATGTTTCAGATTCATGAAGAATCTTGCCTTTAACATAGATTTCGTAATGTAAAACCGAAATGAGTGTGCAGTTTTTGAGATCTTGTTTTGATGATTGTTTTCTGTACAAAAGTCACTCTTTTCCACTTTTTTACAATATCTGTAACCAACATCCTCGATTTTTTTAAAGGTTTTGATCATTTTTAGGCACATTTCAAAGTGACAAGGTCTATAATTTGAACTTGTGCTGTGCTTTCGAGTAAGGGTATCGGTTTAAGACTCCATCAACAATGCTGCTCGGAATTTTTAATCCCTTAGATAGATAGATAAATAAAAAGATAGATAAACATTTATTAATTCCATTCCAATTCTTTGTTATAAAATCTCTGGGTGGTTGAGGGTTTTCATGTTATTTGTCAACATTTTTTCTACAGAACTCTTCTTCAGTCAACCAAAGCTGTAGTGATTCGAACAGCCTTTTTATCATGATTTGAATTTTACGGATTATACTGAATACGGGCCTTAAAAGGGAATACCAAACAAACGACTTTTATTAAGAAGTCTTAAGTGCAAGAAAGGGATATCAGCAGAGACTGCTATTCTAAAAGGCAATAGTTTACTAAGGGTCGATAAAGGAATAATATTTAGATGAATCTCTAAGGATGAAATTGAACCTTGTAGCTTAAAAATAGTGTATCTAGCAAGTACTCGCTAAAATATAACAGAATTAGAAAATATGGTAACATTTAAATATTTAATGTTTCGTTGCATTACGCATTTATGTTTTGTTTGTATTCATTGCAGGAATCATCTGTAAGAGCTCTACAGTTCTCAGGATTTCGATTAGATGGTGCAATCGACTTTCTTGTCAAACAGCAATTAGATCCAAGTAGCAAAGGTGGTTTTACAAAGTTGATACGCAAGCCTAGTATAGAGAGGGAGCTGGGTTTGCATCGGGGCAGTCCAGCGCTTGATAGTGGAGCAGGTAGCTCAAGATCTGATAGTCCTCGATTGGTAGAATTGCATCCTCCTGTTAGCCGGCAGTACTCTCCTAGTAACTTCAGCGAACCTCCGCCTCCTCCACCTCCTCGAAATACCCCTCCTCCTCCACCACCGCACGTCTCATATCAGCCCCCCGTACCTAGCAATGTTCAGCAGCTGTTCAAACGCATGTCTCCAGCTCCGGCATTACCTGCAAGGCCCCCTCCTGCTGTACCAGTGTACAGTTCGCCAGCTTCTCAACAACGAGGCACTAGTCCGGTCAGCAGCGTATCATCAACTTCTGGGAGACAACCGATGGTTGTGCAAAACGGACCTCAAGTTCAGCAACAGTTAACTCAGCAAATGCAAGCGCTTAGTCTATATCAGAGTAGTACATCCTCTACTGCCGAACCTCCTCCACCATATCCTCTCATACCGCAATCGCTTTCTGCAGCACCTCCACCTCCCCCATCTTATTCTGCATCCATACAAAACCGGCAAAGCCCTACACAAGACTTTAGGAAGAGCCCTTCTTCGGGTATATATTCGGGTGGGACTTCAGCAGGTTCACCAAGCCCCATTCCTGTTTCAACCACAACTCCTACTGCCTTAGCTAGACCTGCACCTCTGCAAGCTTGGGTCGCCAGACAAGCGAAAACTCAGCCACCAATCATCATGCAGTCAGTTAAAAGTACGCAGGTTCAAAAGCCCGTTTTACAAACCGCCGTTGCTCCCACGTCTCCTCAGATCCCTGCCTCTCCTACAAGTACCACTCCACCTGCCACCACAATGCCTCCTCCTTCGTACACTGCCTCTATTCAGCAAAAGCAGCAGCAAGTTCACATGTCTAAGCCTGCTGCGTCCTTGCCAACTAATGTAGTATCATCTTCATCCATGTCCAACACAACTATACCTGTGCCGACTACTGAACCTCCGAGTTATGCAAGTACCATGCAGGCTAAGGCTAAGGCAGTTCAGCGAGGAATTACTCATCCTCCCGTTCCTCCACCACCATATTCCGATGATAGCCTGGCGCAAGTAGCCACCATCGAATCGATTGCATCTCCAAGGGCTTCACCGCAGGTGCATCCTCCATTGCAAAGAAAATACTCGCCTGGTATTCCATCTGAAAATGCCATATCTCGTTCAGACAGTCCTCATTCAGCGTCTTCCAGTGAAGGTCGGCCTTCACCAGCTCATTCGGTTCCTGATTCCGGCGCACCACCATTGCCACCTACATGTGAGTACTTATAAACTTACTAGTTCTCTAGATTCTTAATATTCAAGCTTTATATATTATTTATTTATTTATTTACATATAAACAGACAGCCGTAGCATGGATAAATACTTTCGTAATAATGCAGATTTTGCTCTTTTTTTAATTTGATTAAAATATTTATACTTTTCGAAGTGATAATTATACATCTCTGAACTGATTCTGTACATCTACTATATCCACAATTTATGTAGCGAGAATTGCATTTGAATTAACAAATTAATAATAGGTAGTAAATATAAAATAAACACTTGTTTTAAAGTAAAATATTGTTTCAGCATCATCATCAGTAAACTCAAAAAATAGGAATAATCAATTAATGAATGGAAATGGAGATCATAAAGAAGAACATCCGCCGCAACTGCCGCCATATAGGAAAATCAAGCATCAGTCACCCATACCTGAAAGAAAGAAAATAAGTAAAGAGAAAGAAGAGGAAAGAAGGGACGGCAAAGTTAAGAACTATTCCCCCCAAGCATTCAAATTTTTTATGGAACAGCATATTGAAAATGTTATTAAAGCATATCGACAGCGTGTTTATAGACGAATGCAGTTAGAAAACGAAATGACTAAAATAGGTCTTAGTCCCGATGCTCAATGCCAAATGAGGAAAATGTTATCTCAAAAAGAATCAAATTATATTAGGTTGAAGCGAGCCAAGATGGATAAAACTATGTTTACAAAAATTAAACCCATCGGAGTTGGCGCATTTGGTGAAGTTACTCTTGTACGTAAAATAGATACGAACCACTTATATGCAATGAAAACCTTGCGGAAAGCAGATGTGTTGAAGCGAAATCAAGTTGCCCACGTGAAAGCAGAGAGAGATATATTAGCTGAAGCCGACAACGAATGGGTAGTGAAACTTTACTATTCGTTTCAAGATAGCGATGTTCTTTACTTTGTAATGGATTATATTCCGGGAGGTGATCTTATGTCCTTGCTAATTAAGCTTGGTGTTTTTGAAGAATCGTTAGCAAGGTAATTAATTTTTTAATGTTCATTAAGCACCTAACTTTGGAATTTTTGCAGGTTTTATATAGCGGAATTGACTTGTGCCGTTGAAAGCGTTCACAAAATGGGTTTTATTCATAGAGACATTAAGCCAGATAATATTTTGATCGATAAAGATGGTCATATCAAACTGACAGATTTTGGATTATGTACTGGGTTTCGGTGGACGCACAACTCAAAATATTATCAGCCTAATGGTGAATAGTTAATTCATTTAGTAGCAAAAGAAAACTGAGTAGTCGCTTTTGTAGGAGAACATAGTCGTCAGGATTCGATGGAGCCAGTCGAAGACTGGAACAATGAAGAATGTCGGTGTAAAAGTATGAAACCTTTGGAAAGAAGGCGCAGACAGGAACATCAACGGTGCCTAGCACATTCTTTGGTTGGAACTCCTAATTATATAGCGCCTGAAGTACTGCAAAGAACAGGCTATACACAACTGTGTGATTGGTGGAGTGTCGGTGTCATTCTTTACGAAATGTTGGTTGGGAGTCCACCTTTTCTTGCCAATACACCTGCAGAAACTCAATATAAGGTAAGCTATAGAGGATTGTGGTTTTCCTTATAGGCACCATAGAATTTTTACAATTTCTGTTGCTGCTACAGATCAGTTGAACCTAAACTACGTAAAAATATGATTTTAGTAATTGATATTAACAGTCTTCAACTTTCTTAAAATTTACGTTTAACTTGTTTGCACTCCTACATTTCCGAAATAGTTATTCTATAAATTAAGTATAAAGTGTACTGTATGTTAGTACATACAATTATTGTAGTCCAAATCAATCACTAAAAAAGGCGAAGCTCAAGGGATATAATAATCTAAAAACAAGTTAAGTAGTTCTACAGGGTGATTGGGGAGGGAACGTCAATAATTGGATGTGTTCAGGAAATCAAAACAGGTTTAATTCTGAAACCTTATGGAGATATTAGAGGAGGATTAAAATTAGATTTTGTCATATTACTGAAAACTGGGAATGGACAGTAAAATGACCTGTTTTTTTCGTACTGATATCAATCAATCAAAAGGCTGAATTGAATTGAATATTTAAATGAAACACTTAACGTGTTTTGACACAACACTAGCAGTCTTATTAGCACCCGTAGCGGTTTTAATTTCTTTAAAAATTTGTTTTCTTACATTTTTGAAGATTCCTTTGGCCAGACTTTTCCTTGTATTTGTTGGATCGATTGAACATAAACTTTTCTACTGTGGCACCGTAAGGCCAGAAGTCGGAATTTGAAAATTGGGAGTAGAGTTTGGGAGGAATTCCTAGGGGAATACCAGAACCAGTTTTGTTTGCTGAACTACGACCGATGATTACATGCCAAAAATGCCCAGGTTGTCCTTGTTTCACAGATTTACTTTCGTTTTGGTGCATATTAATCGATAATTTGCTTTGCAACAGCCAGTTTGCATGCTCTGCCGATGTCTTTTTTAGTTACTAGATTTGCAGACAATATACCTTTGTTAGTATTACATTTGTTTGACATTGCTTTTGTCTGTTACCATCACACTAAATATTTGCCCTTAGTAGTTGTTGGGTTGATTTCGACGTTTTTGTAAACACTACTTGATGGGGGGATTTACTTTTCCACTTTCTTCGTTCGTACAGTTTCTGCGCACTGATTTTGAACTATTTCCCCTAAAAACACAATCTTTTAAGAGATCAATTTTTTGATATAATTCTCTTATTAGTAGGGTATTTTTTCATTTATAATCTCTTAACAGAAGGGCCTCTGTATATTTATTTACATCGGCCTTATCTGTGTTGAGAACCGAGTGATCCACATTAAAACTTTAAAGCTTAATATCTTAGAACTTTTTGAGTTATTTTTTATCATAGAATACCTTTGCTAAGTATGTTCCCTTATTTTAGAAACACCTTGCATATAATATAGAATAGAGCTGTTAATTTTTATGTTAATATCGTTACTAATTTTTTAGAAAAATGGCAAAAAATGTAATTTTAACCCCCCTCTAATTTCTTGCGCTTTAAAATTTAGATAGTAAAAAGTAACATAAGAGATAAGAAATTCTCCTCTTAAAAAAATCATTAATAGAGTACAAAATAACAGAAGTCTTTGTATTTAAATGTGCTTTTGACGTCTGTTTAAAAATCAGAAAAGTTACAGGTTTTTTCAATGTAAATATTTTCAGCAGCTCTTTTAAGATTACAGGAAAGTAACTGAAATGCATTGTGTTATAATTTTTTCCATTATTCATTTATTTATATTTTTAAACATTTAAAATTGCAGTCTAAAATTGATTTTTGTTGGTAATTCACATGTAATCATTTTAATAAAATAAAAACGCAATAAATACAAAATTGTTCGAATATAAAAATATGAAGTCTGCATAATGTGTAATGGCTATTTAACTTAACCACAATTAAAACTTTGCTGGACTGAATCTTTTTCTTCTTCTTCTTCTTCTTTGCCTTTATGTCATCCAATTTTGGACATAGGCCTCCTTCAAACTTCTCCATTTGTCTCTGTTCTACGTCTGCCTTTTCCAGTGTAAGCCTCCCACTCTTTTTAGGTCATCTTCCCATCTCATCTGTGGGCGGCCTCTTGACCTTTTTCCTAACCATGGCCTCCACTGCTGTATTACTGTGTTCCATCGTTGGTCTGATTGTCCTGCAAAGTCCCACTTCAGTTTTGCTACCCGTTCTCTGGCATCTTCCAACTCTGTTATTCCTCTGATCCAGATATTCGTTTTCTTATCTGATAGTTTTACACCTATCATTATTATTTCCATGGGTCTCGATGTTTTTGCTATCTCATCCATGTTTGCTCTAGTTAGTGTCCAAGTTTGTGAGCCGTAAGTCAGAATCGGAAGAACACATTGATCAAATACTCTTCTTCTAAGATATTGAGGTATTTTTCTGTTTGTTAGCACTCATTTTAATTTTCGAAAACCAGCCAAAGCCAGTCTAACTCTTCTTATGATTTCGGCCGTTTGGCTTTCTTTATTTACATTGAGTATTTGTCCAAGATATATATACTAGCAGTCCAGTGAGACAAATGTCTCATTTAATAAAACAAAAAAGACCGTTTTGCAAATAGAACGCGTATTAAATAAAAACTGTACCCAGACCTGGAAGGTGTCAAAAGTGGTTGCCTAACCGATCGATGTTTTAAGGCGCAGAGGGTTGCAGCTCCGTTTGGCTGCTGAAACATTTTTATTTAATACGCGTTCTATTTGAAAAACGGTCTTTTTTGTGATTTCTCGAAAACCGGAAGTGTCACGTGACTGAAATTCGGTTCCTGACCTGACATGACCATTCCAAACATATAACTTTAATCACTTTTTTCTCTATCTCTTACGGTTTGGCTGCTGAAACAGCGTCCCGGACAGACAAAACTGCGTCCCAGACAGACAAAACAGCGTCCTGGACAGACACGTCTATTAGATAAAAGATATTATTTACTGTCTCGAACTTGACATTGTTGAGAATTATTTTTCTTGTATCATTATCTTGGTTTTACACATGTTGATTTTAAAGCCTTTTATTTCTGAAGCTTACGACAGTTATGTTACCATGTCCTGTAGTACTTCAAAGTCTGTTGTAATGAGTACGATGTCATCTGCATATCTAAGATGGTTTACCTTTTTTGCATTTATATTTATTCCTTTTTGTGACCAGTTTAGCTGTTTGACATGTCTTCCATTGCTAGTATAAAAAGCTTTGGAGAAATGATATCGCTTTGCCGGACCCATCTTTTTAATGGTATAGGTTTTGTGGCGTCTCTATCTAATTGCACAGTCATAATCACTTTTTCATATATGTAATAATAATAATAACAATATTTATTTAAATAGGAATCCTAATATACACAAAAATTCAAAGTATGTACAACATAGTTTACAATAATAATTTCATAATTATATATATATATTAGTACAAATAACTATTAACAAAGTAACAATATTAAACGATAGTAATTCAATACAGAAAAATACATTAACATTTTATAATAATAATTTTAATTTTACAGAATAGTTTGATTTTGAATATGTAACAACAATTTGCTTTTAAAAACTCTACTTGATCTGCTTGCTTTAATATCTTCTGGTAATTTGTTATATATATCTACCCCTTTAATGAATAAAGAGTTCATTGTAGAACGATAATTTGATTGAGGAATATAAATATTAGCCAAACCTCTTGTATCATGGTCATGCACGTTATAATAAAATGATACTAAATTTTTTAAATATGATGGAGCCTGATTATTCAAAATTTTATATATAAATGTCATAGTTAACAAATAAATTCTCTGCGATACTGATATCCAATGTAAAGCATCTAACATAACTACCACTGGTGTTAATCGGTTACATGTTAAAATGATTCTCATCCCACGATTTTGTAATTTTTGTAATTGCGACAATTTATTTAAATTAAATTGATGCAATAAAGATGCACAATAATCAAAGTGGGGTAATATAATGGTTCTATATACAGTAATTTTGGAATTGATTGACAGATTTTTTGCAATTCTTGAGTAAAAATACAATTTTTTTGAAATTTTCTTAACGAGATAATCAAAATGCGATTCAAAATTTAATACATTATCTAACATGAAACCAAGATATTTAACTGATGTTACAAATTCTATCTGTTCTTTATTTATTGATAAATTTATATTATTTTTGTTTAAACAGTTATATTTATGTATGAGTATTCTGTAGCGAGAATCAATTTGGCAATTGTTTATGGCTCTTTCCACGGCCCACAACTATCGAAAGCGTTTTCATAATCTATAAAGGCAAGATATAGATTCAGATGATATTCATTCGCCTTTTCAATTAATGTTCTCATTGTTAGTAAGTGGTCGGATGTACAGTCGTGTGCAAATAAATCTGGGACAGTGTTTTTTTCACATGCAGATTCAGTTAAGAATTTGAAGAATATTTCCATGGATTTCCTCTTATCAGAGAGACTTACGGGTTTCAGTACCTGTCAAAGTTTAATGTAACTCTTTCTGATAGCAGGAAATCCATGGAGATATTCTTCAATTCTTAACTGAATCTGCATGTGAAAAAAACACTGTCCCAGATTTATTTGCACACGACTGTACTATAACCCTTTCGGAATACAGCTTGTTCTATAGCCTGGTAAGCGTCCATTTTGGATGTTAATCAGTTGGTTATTAGTTATTACTCTCATGAAAAGTTAATAAATTTGTGATAACAGATGAGATAGGTCGATAATTCTGTAAGTTGTCTCTGTTTCCTTTCTTGAAAAGCAGTATGACTATGCTCTCGTTCCAGTTGGGAATTTTGCTTTTATGAAGGTAATGATTAAATAGCAATTTAAATTTTTCCATTATTATATTCTTCCCTTCCTTTAGCATTTTGGCCAATATCCTGTCTGATCCGGGGGTTTTGTTATTTTTTAATTGCGATAGGGCAGCTTCAATCTCATATATTTCAGTATGTGGTAATTCTTCCGAATTCACGATCATTATTTTTTGTTGTATGTTTTTCTCTTTGGCATCAGGTTTTATTTTTGTAGCATATAGGTCGTTATAGAATATTTCCACTGTTGTTATTTCGTCTATATTTCGTTGTTCTTTTTCGTTTTGGTGTCTTATGGAAACTATCTTTGATTTACCTAAGGACGGCTTTTTTTTTTATTAACTCCTATTTTAAATGGAACACCCGATATATTATTACATTTTTGAATTCAGCTTAAAATTCTAGAGAAAATTTATCTCTTGAACCGTTTGTACCGTTTTTGTAGAATTTGTAATTTTTTAAAATTTTTGACAAATGCTTAAAAATTTATAATCAAATTTTTGGCTAATTATAAGATCACTGTAAAAGGAAGTTGTGTGCGTGTATCACACCAGATTTTTTATTCTTTTGTTCAGTTCTGTATATTCTATTTTGTTTCTTTTTTCCTCATGTAAAGCTGTTCGTCTTTTGTCCATTAGTTTTTTTGTTTCTTGGCTTATTTTGTTTTCTTTTGTTTTGTTCTTCTTAGCTACTTTCATAGCAGCTGTTAATAGTTGTTTATTTATGTTGTTATTGATTTTATTGAGGTCTGTCTCTTCTCGTGATGTTTCTGATTCTCTTAGTACAGGGAGACCTCGACGTTCACAGGGGTTACGTTCCGGAAGAATACCGCGAATTGCAAAACCGTGATGCGCACATAAATGATCAAAACGGGGATAGGTTCCATTAACTAGATTTATTTATACTATGCAACCTCAAAAAACCAAAACTTTTCTGTGTTTTTTGTATGGCAAATCTGAAGCAGAAACTATACGCTTTGACGACATGGTTTTCCGTGTTTTAAAAATTGAACTCAATTGAATTTTCGGCAGAAACGCTTGAGAAGACAGTAAATTTTGAACTAAAATTCCATAAGTAACATAAGTCTGCCACTTGAATCTAGAGCTCGAATGTCCATTCGTTTATTCAAGTTATAATTTTACAATTCATTTCAGGTTCAATTTGATAATAAGAGATTCAAAGGAATGGGCTCGTTAAGTGTGTTTACAAGTTCGTGATAAATAATGTTATTCAGGTGTTCATGACATAAACGGCATACGTCTGCTTTATTTACTTACGGCCCTAACGTTAACTTTAAATCGCTGTTAAAATAAACAAAAGCTCATCAAAACGTTGGCGCTTATGACATATTATTCATTAGTAAACAAATTTGTATGCGCTTTTGTTTATTTTAACAGCAAATTAAAGTTACCATCAGATTGGTGGCCTTTATAAGACTGACCGTTAGTGTGTGAAAGTTGAAACAGTTGGCAATTCCCGCCGCGAAATGCAAAGAAAAGGGAGCACAAAGGTGCCCCGCTGAAAATCAAATCAGCGAATCACAAAGCCGTTAACGACGAGGTCTGCCTTTATTTAATTCAATTGTATTCTAGCTCTCAACATTCGGTGGTTGCTGCCAGTGGTAAATCTGTTCAGTGCTGACATCTTCAAAAATCTTGTCTGATTTTGCAAAGACAGTAGTCAACTTTGTTCTTTGTCTTTCCGTTCGGTGATATCCACGTCCACTTTCTATTATCTTTTTGTTGAAAAATGTGTTTATTGCATATAGGTCTTGTTGTAGATACTTTATGAGTGTCTCACCGTGTGGGTTTTTTGTACCGTATCCTTAATTGCCTACTTTGTGGTCTATTTCATCGTGCTTCTTTCCTATTTTTGCATTGAAGTCACCCATGATAGTTAATTTTATAGGTGTATCCTCTATTCCTAAAATGTGTCAGTTGAATAAGTTTTATTTTTAACTTTTTATTTATTCCTATTATTATATAGCCTACTCAGTTTGAAATGGGTTTGAATGTTTTTACATTTTGTTTTATGCTCTTTTTTACTATGAATCCTATGCCTCCATATGTTTCATCTTCAGGACCTTTGTAGTATAGTTGGTTTCCTTTCTGAAGTTCTATACTTTGTTAGCCTCTTCGTCTCACCTCAGATAATCCTACTACGGCACATTTAATTTTTGTTAATTCCTCTTCGAGTTCATATATCTTTTCATCTTTTGCCATGGATCTGCTGTTGTAGGTTGCTAAGTATAATTTGTTGTGTTTTTCTCATTTTTACACGTCTCCCTTTTGCCTCCCTCAGAATCCATGAAGCCAACTGGCAGGCCGGTGTGGGACTGGATATTCTATCCAACTCACCTGGGGTAACTTTCCTTTTGTTTTGTGATCTACATTTTGTTTGTTTATTTGAAGGGGTTGGCTATACATCACCACGCTTGCCAGATATGTTGGTGAGTGTTAGGGATGTGGGTGGGATTTAATGCAGGCCCGCGTCCCTGAAGTAAAATTACCTCTGTCAGGGTCACAGAGAGTGTCCACCTGCTACCAAAATGCCAAAAAGCATAATATTTTTAAAAATTCATACTTAATGTGTACATTTCCTATCTCATAGTAACAAAACAAAAAGTTACATAAAGTAAAAAAGAATGAAACATGTTTAGAGCTTATAAAATTTATTTATATATTAAAGGACTATTTAAAAAATCTTGATTAGCATTAAGACAACACCCATTGATTGCTTGACTAAGATGTAGATGCCTTGAAAATATTTTTAGTGTTCTGGTAAAACCATTCCTGGACAGTCTGCTGCACACCATTAACTCGACTTGAAACGGCATCCTTTCAATGCCGAATTCTTTAACAGTGGCGTGGACATTTCCAATGCTAATATTTTTGAGGCTTGCAACATCGCTTACTTAAATAGGGCTATCTTCAAACAAAAATTTTTTCATACACGTAAAAGCACTTGCAGTTTTCAGAACATACGCTTGTCCAGGATGACATGCTTTTTATGTATGACATGCTTTTTATGTATTTCCGATTTTCCAAAAATTACTTTTGTTATTTCACAACTGTCAGTTTTGAATTGCAAGCTTCCCTATAAATGCCAAACATTCTCATATGAATTTCTTTAGGGGAAAGTTCGTCAGTAGTAAAAATTGGAGTAACGTTTTCATATAAATGTATTTTAAAAATCAATAGAATTCAATATTACTGCAATTCACTTCTATTGACCCAGCCTCGTATTATGCTTTATTCTGCACCTGTAGGTAAAAACAGGGGGTAACTTTAAGTTTCTTATGACAGATGACACTGTTGTAGTACCTTCACACTCGTGCATGCACAATACACACTACCGTTAAGTAGCAACAAAGATGTATGTAGAAACTGTAATAACACTGTACATAGAAGCATCAAATATCATGCTTTGTGGGGTCAAATTACAGACTATTGCATATTTATATAAAAATAAGATAAAACTGTAGCTAATTTTTACTATGAAATTTTAAAGTTTGGTTGCAGTTATATGTGAAGTAACTGCTTTATGGACTTGTTTTTAAGAATTGATAGGGACATATAATCAGGCGCGTAAGAGCATTTTCTAGACGGGGGGCACAATAATTTCAATAAAGACATATACTTCCAAATTCTCATATAACCATATCCATTAATACGCATGGCTGTGGAATAGTTCCTAATATATTAATGCAACTATAAGTCACTTAAAAATTAAATGTCAAATTTGACATTTATAAGTCAGTGTAAATGTAGTTGCATTCACAAATTAGGAACTATTCAATAGCCATACTAGATGAAAATAATTTTTGATTATACTTGATTTCTGATTTGCTATTTATCAATTTTTAGTTTAATACTATAAAAATGTCATAAATACATTTCAAATAAGAATATGTAAGTAACATCAAGGATTGCCTGAATGTATGGTTGCTAAGACTTTATTTGTATAGTTACATGGTTACCGTGAGATTGTAAGTAGCACAAATTCATCACATACTCTGAAGACTGTACTGCTAAATGTGATGTCTGTTAAATGATTTATATTAAGGCCATGTGTATTAAGTAGATGGGGTCGTTCCAACTTTTATAACTAATTAATTTTCAGGTGATCAATTGGGAAACAACACTACATATACCAAAGCAAGCAAATCTTTCAAAGGAAAGTATGGACTTGATATTAAAATTGTGTACAAGTGCCGATAAACGGTTGGGTAAAAATGCTAGTGAAGTGAAAGCGCATCCGTTTTTCTACGGCATAGACTTTGAGAAGGGTTTGCGCCGGCAGCCGGCCCCACACATACCCAAGATAGAATATCCCACGGACACTTCCAACTTCGACCCAGTGGATCCCGACAAGCTAAGAAATTCAAACTCCATCGATTCGAGCACTTCTGACGACTTCCTAGACAATTCTAAACCCTTTCACGGCTTTTTTGAATTTACCTTTAGAAGATTTTTCGACGACGGTGGCGGCCCTGCGTTTAACAAGATTAACTTAGATGATAATAATGACAATCAAGGGCCTGTTTATGTGTGAGCCACACGGTGTTAAGGGGTGAAACCCTTGTGATCAGTATGCAGTCATGCTCTTGCCAACGACATTCAAGTTTATACGCAAGAATGCTTGTGTGGAGTGGTATTAAATTGTGAAGAGATGCTCTTTGCTTGCTTTTGTTTTTATGACTAGGACATGATTGGATGCTGTGCACTTCCTGAGAGTTCTTAAAATCACTTTGCGGTAATTCACTGATCTGAATGGTCTAAATTTCTTCCAATTAGAGGAGTAGTCATGGGTTGCGGTATTATCAGGGGTAATATAGTAAGTAGTACGCTTATTATCGATGGTTTTTTGATGAATATGATGAGTTATAATCTCAAAGCTGAAAATACTAGTCCGTAGGACAAGTTGTATTTTATTATATTGGGATTCTAACAAAATGATATTTTTTAAAAACTATAGATTATTAGTCGTACTAGGAATTACATTTCGGAGGGGAATATAATGATTTGAAATATATACCGGAAAGGGGGTATTACTATTTTATTACTGCAGTATCAATGCTAATGATCAATGTTTGTTCCCAATGTACTTTTTGTTGCTTTTTATGCTTAAAATGCACGACCTAACCTAGAAAAATCAGCTGACATTTCTAAATAATTTTATTTGGCAGGTGAAACAAAATCAAGTAAGCTCGTACCAAATCGATTATATCGAGTCACTATATTGTCAGTATGGTAAAAGGTCGTAGTGGCCAATGTCCTAAATTTAAGATATGATAATTGGCTTAAAATTCAACAAATTATATTCTCAACAACAGACAGCTTTCATGTGTTTATGAAATTAATAGCAGATTGAAGTATTTACTAAAATGATATAATCATTTGTTTATGTTTTGTAGCTCTTAATTTTTTAGATATTTTGTTTTTGTTAAACAAATACATTTCATATAATAGTGTGGCTAATTAGATAAACTATTTTCTATAAAAAAATATCGTATGCTACTCCAGGAAAAAGCTTGAGATACTAATGTAACGGTTGCTGCAATTGAAACATAATGCAATTCATTGTGATCATTTAAAATATCTTTATGAAGATGATCATGTTGGTTTTGCAATAAATAATTAATTTTTGTTCTAGCATCAGGAAAATTCAAACACCGTTTATTAAACACGAGGGTGACATTTGGGGTTAGAGAATGATGTTGAGAAATATACACCCTGTGTATAATCATAATGATGTATTTCTGATTGCAATTCTTCCTGCGTTATTATTATTGCAAATATATACTTTTATTTGTTCATCTTGTATTACAAAGTCTTATTCTACGGGTCCGCAGTTCAACCTCAAGTAAAATAACCGACTGAACCTGCCTATTAAATGCTTTCAATAATTGCTTAGACAAACTAAGAAGCTACAAAGAAAAGAATATAAATAAGAAAATGTTGCAGTGTTTTGTACTGCGAAGGGTCGCCTGCAAAATAAGTTGTTTTTGTTTCAGTTTCAGTTAATTTTAGAACTTTTATATTCATGGTTATAATGTTCTCAAGTTTTGTACAGTATTTCTCAGTTAATACCGCGTGAAATGTGCATTACTATAAAGGAGAGAAATAATATCTCGAAATATTTCGAGGCCACAAAACTGTGTAAGATATTATTTAACCTTTCTCCTAGAAAATTGACTTTTTACACTGTAAAAGCATATTAGTTCACTTCTTTTTATCTTTTGTATACATGTAACTGTTTTGCTGTACAATAAAGTTTGCCATATGCAATCAATTGCAGAAGAAATAAGTGTAATACGAGATATGGCTATTAAATAACAGGACTACCATCGTAGGCGGTGTATTAGACACTAATAAACAAAAGTGCGTGCATGATAATTGACCGTCAGGTTTAGTTAATAAACGTATCATGTTTCAACTCGCTAGCTTAATTAGTATTTGAACAGTATCTGTCTCGTGTTTTTTTTTCCGCAAAAATGTTGAATACAAAAATTGACCAATGAGTTAATGTTAAATTTCTCGTTAAATTAAAGAAAACTACAGAAACCTTTAGTTTGTTAAGTGAGGTGTATGGAGAAGACTACATACCTGTCTTGATCTCGAGTTTTTGATTGACATAAACGGTTTTGTGATAGAAGAGACGATGTGGAGGATGATGAACGTCCAGGTCGCCCCTGCACATCAAAAACCGATGAAAATATACACCCTCCATATTCTCCCGATTTAGCTCCCTGCTACTTTTGTTTATTTCCTAAAATTAAAAGTCCGTTGAAAGGGACTCATTTTACATCAGTAACAGTGTTGTAGATCTTCATCTGCCGTTTGTCTCTTCATCCCTTTTAACGATGTAAAATGAGTCCCTTTCAACAGAGTTTTAATTTTAAGAAATAAATAAAATAGTCATGATGCTAAATCCGGAGAATATGGAGACTATTCAACATTTTCATTTGTTTTTGATGTGCAAGGGTGGCCTGGACGTTCATCATTCTCCACGTCGGCATTTCCATCACAAAACCGTTCATGCCAATCAAAAACTCGAGATTGAAACATGCAATCTTCACCATACACCTCATTTAACAAACTAAAGCTTTCCGTAAGGGTTTTCTTTAATTTAACAAGAAATTTAATATTAACTCGTTGGTCGATTTTTGTATTTAACATTTTTGCGGAAAAACTTCAAAACACATTACCGTTAAACAGCTACTGTATAAATAGTAATTGAGCTAGTAAGTTAAAACTTGCAACGTTTATTAACTAAATGTCGAGGTCAATTATCATACACGCACGTTTGTTTAAAAGTGTCTAATATGCCGCCTACAACGGCAGTCCCGTTATTTAATAGCCATACCTCGTATATGCAACTATGAAATTAAAGTTGCTTTAAACCGAAAGTGATGTTGTACTGTCTGAACAAAAAGTAACAAATATTTTAATGTAAATAATCTAAACATACATTAGCGGACATAATTCTGAATACTTTTAAATTTGCATAGTGAGGATGTGAATTTTTTATTTTTAAAGAAATTCACTCTTTAATTAGACAACTTTGTTAGTAAAATAATGTAAGAACCTGTTGTAATGTATAACAAATACTTTTAAAAAGGGTTGCTTGCACCCTTTTCAAATGTATGTTTAGAAAAATGAATTGTGGAGGATCCATTTTCTAAAATGTGAAACATTTACATTTTAGTGTAAAACAAGATGAAATTTATTGCAAAAATGATCAAGGATAATAGTACAAAAGGTGAATATTTTAAATTTATTGAAACCAAAACTGTTAAAAATTCCATGAGACCGCAGGTTGAGTGAAATTTGAGCAGTTTTTATTGAGAAAAATTTGCAATAATTTTTATTTAAACGGAAAAAATCTCTTACAAAATTTTATTTTAAGTGGTATTTGGAAAGATTATTTAACAATATAAATATTACTCGATTTTACTGTATTCGACGGCAAAGTTTTTTAACATTTTTTACTTTTGATTTAATACTGAAGCTTCCAAAATGATTATTATTCAGTTTCAGAACGAAGCGGATTTGCAAACTTCACTTTGACGTTTTGGCGAAATGTAAGTCAAAGGTTACTTACTCACTAAATTTAATTCATTAAAACCATTGTGATGGCATGAAAACACTGGGACATTTAAGGCCACTAAATCACGTTAGCTTCGCTAACACAGGTAGGGAAACACAAATTGACCGGTTTAAAAAATTAGTGTCAATGTAAATTTGTCATAGGCGCTACTAAAAAGTGCATAATTAACAATGTTTGTTAATTTACCTTTGGGAATGCGAGGGCATAATCCTTTCTTTAGGTTAGAAGTTACACAAATGATTGTTTTCAGTTGTAATAACTGATTGTGTATGTCATTAAAAAACCGAGTTTGGTTTGACATAAAGAACACAAAGTTCGGGCCTGTGTTAGCGAAGCTAACGTGATTTAGTGACCTTAGGGACATTATGTGTTTTTAAATACAGTAAATTTTGACTGGCCGTTTCTGACAAATTAACCAATTTCATTGGTTCGTTTATTATAGTGTTAAATAATCAGTCATACCTATTTGAAAATTGTAAGTGCAGATGTTTTCAGTATTTTGTTGAAAATCCTGTATATTTTATGGCTCGATTTATTCTAGTTGAGATTGAGTCCACAATCAATTCCCTTTTATTGCTAAGTTTAGACCACAAAAAATATCTTGATTGGATTGTGGCACAGTTACTCAACCATTTTATACTTGTCTTAGCCATATTACATGGCACTGCATCCTGATACAAGATGCACCAACAGCAGTCACTCTCAAACATGTTAGAATTTGGATTTTATCAATTTTTCTTGATATTTTTGGTTGTTATTATGCCTTCTGTCACTTTCAGCTAACTGACACTAACCTATCATTCAATTTCACACATTCCATCACTTTGTCACTTCATATCATTTCTGCCTAGTCTTTTTGCGTCCACTTATGAAGTTTATAACTCTTTTAACCCATTGATGTTTTGTTTATCATAGAAGTAGGTCAATTTTTGGTGCATCTTTGTTCGCAACTTATTGTTGCATAATTTTTTTTACTGTTTGATCAGACCTTTCCAATGATTCCGGTCCTGTAGAGCGAGACAAAAAATGTTTTTCATCTTGGGTGCAGTTTTGGTTTTTGACTGATTCTTGGGGCGTGGTGGCAGATCTATTCTACCTGTAACTCTGGAGCACTGTCTGAACTCCAGACTTAATAGCACCACCTTCTCAAAGTTTCTTCATAACTAATGTCCTCACAAGTTTCATACATAACCACATAAAGTAAATAATGTCTGCCTTTACTCAAAACAAGGGACAGAACATAATGGAAGATCTTCTAGGCAGCTCTTGGATGTGTAGGACGTTTCCTTGTTACGTTGAAAAAAATATATTCTGAAGTAAGTCCACTAGCATAGCTGTATTTTTGTGTATTTTAAAAAATTCTGATTGTAATGCGATTTCATGTTCAACTAACATGTTCTGATATATTTAATGCTACTATATTGCTAGCGGCTATGAGTGGGGAGATCACAACGTAAGTAAGACAGACAACCAACTCTTCTACACACTTGGTGAGCTGTGCGCAAGCGTCAGTGAACCTCACGGTCAAGTTTAAAATTCGCTTCTAAAGGTGGAGTTTGAATTCTCAGGCTGCGCACGAGACGCCTGTTCCCAGACCCTACTAGCAATATAGAAGTAAATTTATATGGCTTTTTCAAGGTTTTTTACAAAAACAAAAATGTGTTTGCACAATGGTCGATTTTTAACCTACATTTATTCTGGTTGCAATCATATTTTAATGAAAGATCCAATGATGTAAAAGTTTCGGCTACAAAACTTTTACTAAACAAGACAATGTGTTGTTGAAACTACATCCACATTTTCCACGTAGTAAAGAACAAAACTAGCTTTGTGATTTGGTATTGGAAAATGTTAATGTGTAATTATAGTCCATTAAATTAATTTATACTTGATGCTCCATTTCGTCACCAATACACTATACTGCAGCATTATTGTTTTATTGTGTTTGGTACAATCAAAGGTAGGAAAAAATATCTGGGTTTGAACATTAAAACCCCATGAAATAATTTAAATTGCTGTAAAGAGACCTACAACGATATGCTCACGCATTTAAAGTTTGTGTGAAATAGAATAGGTATGGGAAAGTTCCCATAAAGGTTACCAAAGCCCTGACTATTAAAAGTGATTTTAAGAATGTCTAGAGACTAAGTGTGCATCTAAGCATCTCCTCCATGTGTCATAGTAATTTTGAAAATTATTCTGACTCCCAAGTTTTTGTACTTCTGAAGTGTACTGATGAAAACTGTCTAAACCAAAGTAATGATAGAGACTATATTTCTTTTTCTTCGATGTTTACTATTAGAGTAGCATTGCTGACTTACTCTGTTTTAATATGTTAACTGCCATCATTTTGCTGGGGATCTTGTTTAGCCTCTATCAAATGAGAAGGCCTAACTTAGCTTTAATTTATATTTTGAAGAGTAATACTTGTTAAACGTATTTGAAAGCTACTACAGAACTATTAATTAAGTATTTGTTAAAGATTGTGAGTAGTTTGTTTAGTAGTCTTTATAAATCAAATCAATTTGTTTGTAAATGAAAATCGTACTATATATTTGACTAATGACAGTCAATTAACAAAAATTATCGACGAATAATAAGTAAAAATGGTGCTACCTCGGCATTGACAATTTTTGACTTAAAGAGATGTTTCGATAATGAATAGCAGTTAATGTATTATTTATATTTGTAGAGTGGAGGGAGAAATAGTACAATCGTGGCAAGAAGTAGAATTCAAATAAATACTTCGTTGTATAGCGTAACGATAGATTACTAATTTGAAATAATGGTGCTACATTAATACATGATAAATGTGATATTTACTGACTATCCATAAAGATGTTATATTTAAATCCTGTCTTCTCTAGTTTGTATATTGCTTGTTTTGAGATTTCAATTGTACTCGAGAAGTAAATATGTGCATGTGTGATCTTTTTATATGAAGTGTACTAGATTCTTGCGCTTTGTGTCCGCCTTTGCTTTATGGATAAGTCATGTAGTATTGAACAATAAATTATTGTAAAATTTATTTAAAATTAAATTTGTATGATATGTAATATAATATATATATAAATATTGCCTTGTACCGAGAATTTGTTGTAACTATTTTGTAAATAATATAATAAGGTACCTAAATGTTTTAACAGCGAACTATCAAAATTTTACTAGTTTGAAGAGGTAAAGCTATGGTTATATGTATTTATTTATGTTAGTCTTATTTATGTTAAAATTGTTGTGTGATTTTAAGACTGGCGTGCATGAAATCAGAATGCTGGTACTACTGCTATTATCTAGAAAATAAAAAGCATTTCTCTATAAATTGTTGTTTAATTGAAGTTTCCGTCTTTTAACAGCGAAGATAAAGCTGACTGTCATTTCCTAATAAATCATTGTAGTAATGCTATGTGAGGAAATGATTGAAACAATAATTAAAAGAAGACGATGGGAATGGATAGGCCATACACTGAGGAAACCAAACAGTACCATTACAAAACAAACCCTGGATTTTAATACGCAAGGAAAACGAAAGAGAGGTAGACCGAGGGACACATGGAAAAGAAGTGTTTTAAAGGACCTACAACTACAGAACATGTGATGGGGACAAGCTAAATTTATAGCACAGGACAAAAATAAATGGAGGAATCTGGTACAAAAAATATCAACAACACCGGACCAAATCAACGATGCGCAGGCCTAGCAACCCTGCCATCCACCCTGCTTTAGAAACGCCCTTGGGCGCCCTTCGCTCCTTAGGAGCTACAGGAAGAAGAAGAAGAAGAAGAAGTAATGCTATGTTGCTTTATAAAAAAAGTACTTTAATTTTCCAAAAATCTAAAATAAATTGTATATCAACAAATACACCCAAAAAGATAAGAAATAGCTACGGTGAGATCATTTAAAAACGGAACAGAGAGTGCCATGAAATTTCTGTTTTAGATTTGAACTTTGGTTAATAGCCATTTGTCAATTTATTAACTTAACTTCAAACAAGACATAAGCTTTATTAAACTTAAAAAATTACATCACATTGCAAAGCTTTGGTGTGGTATCCATGAACTAGAGAGCGGAATTATAAGCACAAACAAATTTAATAAAAGCGCTTAAAAAAGCCTCAAAAATGCATTAATTTAAGCAGAAAAAGCATTAACTCTTACAAAAAAGCGTTATCCAGGCCCGGACTGGCCAGGTCGGCTAGTTGGCGATCGCCAAGGGCCCCCGGCTCAAGGGGGCCCTCAATCTCGAAAATAAGTTAAGGTTTATATTTTTTGTGAGTAAGATATTTGTTTAACTACGTTTATAAATAGTTGCGTCAGAGTCGTTTTGTCATGCGCCTTTTGTGTTGTTTTTGAACTCTCACAATCTGGACTGTTTACCAACCTGTATGTAGCTTACAAATTTGTACTAACTATACCTTGTACACAAGTCACCTGTGAAAGGGTATTTTCTAAACTTAAAATAGTTAAGAATCGACTTAGGTCTACTTTAAGCCAAGACCTTATCTCCAATCTCCTTTCATGAACATAGAAAGAGACTTATTTTACAACTTGGATAAAGATGTAATTATAGATGAAGTAGCCAGGACCAGTGAACAACTGGCCAAAAAGCTGTTAGGTTAGTAAAAAAATCAACACACAGTAGTTCAGTTTCTTAGTTTGCTGTATCTGATAAAATGAATATCCTATGTACACTTCTGTGCAATAAAATTAAGCACACACGGTTTTGTTGCATTTATTAATAGCGTTTTTTTTTTAAGTTATAGTGTTTTATCATTTATTGAAACTGCTGCTAGGCAATTATTAATAGACCCGAATTATACAAACTAGACTATTCAATTCACCTGTCATCTGTCAAAAGGTGACCAATAAAAATTCAGAATTCTGACGTTTCTTGACCAATCAAAAAAATATCAGTGGATATATCTTCCTAGAAGGTATTCAAGTGACTATTTTTAACAAATGCGATTATTAGAAAAAGTCAATATTAGTGTTCTGTTACTATAGAAATTGCGTAGTTTATTGCTAGATTTACTGAAAACTAATTTGAAAAGGTAGTTTGGTTCATTAAATAGTCCCTCGAATACCATTCTTAGTCAAAGTTAAGTAGATTATTTTTGCGGTGGTATCACTACTCATGTCCATTGCGCTTGGGATTAGGACTCGTGCTAGCGCACTCGTCCTAATCGTACCAAAGCGCAATGGACATTCGTGACACCACCGCAAAAATAGTCGACATAACTTTGACTACTCATGGTATTATAAGTAAATATTGTGAAAAATAGTCATAAGACGTGTGCTTAATTTTATTGCACAGAAGTGTACAAGTTTTTGAATATATTAACATTAACCATTCGTTTTTGTACATGTAAAGTAAGTCTGTATTTTTAATCTAAAGTTTTTTTATTTGTTGTCATAAATAACGATTAAGATTTTATTTCTTTAACTTTTTCTTATTATAAATGAACACAAGAAAATATTGTTACTTTTTAACCATTATAGTGTTATACTTAAAATAGTTTTACTACTGGACTTACATACTGGGTGACAATGAGACTAGGGCCATGCTTATATCTACTTTATTTATGTATCGATTTGGATAAAATTTTATACGTTGGTATTAGACATAATTTCTGATTGGCTGATAGATATAGTCAAAATGAATGACTTCCGGTTTTACTGGAAATGATACTAACTTTGATTTTTTAAATGGAACACCCTGTATATTTTATGTTTTTCTGAATCTACGAGTCAAACTACATATAATAGTCTTGCCAAATTTCAATTTTTTTAAACAAAAAAAATATTTTTTTAATTTTTATTTTTTACCATAGAAGGCCTTGACTTGGAAAAATCTATTCTAATTGACTCTAGCAACTCTTAATAATAGCTATTTTATCAATAAGATCAATAACGAACCTTTAATGAAAGAATATAATTTGCTAAACTTGTTTTTTAAGAAAAAGTCATTTTTTTAAATGGCACCTACCAATGGCCATCTTGCCATTAAACAGAAAATTTAATTACCAATCTAACGATATGCATCATGAACTACCTACTTTATACTTACCTGAATCTGAAAATTAATTAATCAATTATTTTTTTAAATATTTTTATGTAATAACTAATAATACCAAAGCAAATTTGGCAACACTGTTGTATGTAATTTGAGTCGTAGATTGCGAAAAACATAAAACATATAGGGCCGGTTGCAGAAAGCAATGTTAAGTCTGGTGTTAGCTAACGCGACGTCAAAGTGAACAAAAACGAATCAAATCGCAAATGTTGATGGGAACTAATACATTAGTAAACAAAATTTGATGCGATTTTGTTCACTTTGACGTCGCGTTAGCTAACACCAGACTTAACATTGCTTTCTGCAACCGGCCCATAGAGTGATCTATTTAAATAACCAAAGTGATTTTTTAAATAGATTTAAACAAATAATTAATTAATTAATTTTCAGTTTCAGATAAAGTTAAAGTAGTGCATGATGCATATCGTTAGATTGGTAATTACATTTTCTATCTAATGGCAAGATGGCCGTTAGTAGGTGCCATTTAAAAAAAGTGACTTTTTCTTAAAAAACGAGTTTAGCAAATTATATTCTTTTGTTAAAGGTTTGTTACTGACCTTATTGATAAAATAGTTATTATTAAGAGTTGCTAGAGTCAATTAGAATAGATTTTTCCAAGTCAAGGCCTTCTATGGTAAAAAATAAAAATTAAAAAATTTTTTTTTGTTTAAAAAAATTTTCAAAAATTTTCCTGAGCAGACCCCCTACCCTGGGGGGTATTCCATACCCCTCCACTCCCCGATAACGGGGCCCCTCTAAGTCTCTAGCCGAGGGCCCCCAAAGGAGCCATTCCGGGCCTGGATTTATCATAAAAAAGGTCATAAATGAATAAAAAACTATTTTCTTCAGTGTATTACCTACTTAACCAATAACAATAATTCTGAGAAAAAAGTATGTAATGTGACACTAAAAAAATCAAATGCAAACACAACTCATAGAAAAACTTTAAATGTAACACAAAATAAAATACAACTAATAAGCACAAACATCCGAAATATGCATAAAAAGGCAAAAAAAGCATAAAAAAGTTAGTGTCAAATACTTCAATTTCCTGAAATACGCAAACATTTTTAGAAATCATTTTTCCTACTTTTAATATTCAGGATAAGCTTAATGCTCAAAAATCCGCTCTCTAATGATAACATAAACACAAATGCGGGAGGTAAAAACTATTACCTCCTGCCGGCAGATAATAAAAGTTACCTCTCGCTGGTTGGAAATTGACAGTTTTGTTTCCTAAAATTAGGGTGCAAAAACCAGGGGGTAGAAAACGATTATATCTTGCACTAGTCTTAGAACACGCCATTATTGACCGATTTTTGTATTGAAGAGTTGGTCATTATACAGGGTATATCAAAAATAACGCATAAGCTTCAGGTAGAATGTAGGTACATATTGAATTTAAATTATTCTATGTTTTCTTGGATTTGACGGTTGTTGCATGCGTTCTTTCCTGTCTTTAAGTGTAAAAGATTCTATCTGTAGGAAATCACTTAAGGTAAGTTCCAATCGGAATAGCGCAAGGAAGGACGTCGCTGCAGCAGTGTCAACAACACACCTATGGGTGATTTTCTTTTTCCACATTTAAGAAATCGCTCAGTATTATTATTCAAAAAGTGGTTGCGCCTAGGTATTTTACTTTCCCCCCACCCCTTAAGTTACCGAGCCCTGCCCGATGTAAAGCACCATCCCGAAATAACCTATGCCCTCGCGACTAGCTGCCAGCAGACCTTTTTTATTACAACCATTTCAGGCGGGCTGGGCTTATAATCACCCAATATTGTCGTAATCCCGTTCTATCGTGTAATCCAGAATTGTTGGGCATTAAAGACGTAGCACACTGCTGATATAATATCATGATTCAACTGTGAAGAATCGCACAGCATCAAAACCTGCTTAAAATTCAACAGCCTAAAGGTATCCGAACGTTGGAGGGAGTGTAGAGTATTTCAGACCCCTGATTGTATCACAGGTGTCATCTATTACAAGATGTGCAGCTCAAACGCTTGAGTCACCACAAGAAAAGGTGAGAGAGCAAATTTCTGGATTAAGCAAGAGAGGAGCGGGTACAGCACGGGGACGAATAATAATAAAAGGTCCAAGTAGAGGGAAGTGGATGGTTCTGGAACCTCCCCCCACCACTTGACCTTGAGTTCAAGGTAAGGCCACGTTCAAGCCCAAGGTCACATACAAGGCGAGGCCACGTGCAAGCCCAAGATCACGTTCGAAGCGAGGCCGCGTTCGAAGCGAGGTCATCAACAGTAACCTTGAAGACTGGGTATAACATGAGGTGTAGTTTTGTGTTCAGTAGTATATCGTGTGCTGTACTAGCAAAAACAATGGATGAGGTACAAAAGGTTGGTGAAACTGTGAAGGGGCGAGTATCAAAGAAAAAGTGAAACTGTTATATCCAGTATTGTTAAACGCAACAAGTTATCCGTTGAATAAGTCAAGAAATAAATCTGTGAGTTTGGGTTTGACCTGTTATGGATCGTTTGTGCCGGGAGTGCTAATTAGTGGGATTAACAACAATTTTATACTGCTAGACGAAGGAGAGTGGCAAGTCTTTCTTAAAATGAAGATGTGATAAACAGACATTTTAACTATGAAGATGGAGATTTAAAACCGGTGGATATAAGTCCAGGCAAACGAATATATTTCCAAAAAATCGGAAATAAGAAAGTGATTGTGCTGCAGGAACTTAAGCGATCCCAAGTGTATCTCGGTATGCAATCAGTAGCAGAATTGTGGGGGTTGCTACCGCTGCTGAATTTTAAAGCTGAACTATTGAAAAGTCAGATGTTTGAACAATTTTACAGTAGTGTAATCGAAAGTGTTTGGAATTTACCTGGCGACTTTAAAAGAAGCATTGAGAATGCGTTACCCGCCATACAATCGGAAAATGTACACTGCATGCATGAAATGCTAAAGTATGCTTTGGACGTCATAAGATATGATATTGCGTTCAAACAATACGCCCAACAACAGCAAACGTTGGAACAATAAGTGTTTATCATGTAGTTATAACGATGTAATAAAAAAATTAAAAGATTTAAAACATTTATTATATATATATTACAAAACTAACTTACTAACTAACCTAACCTAGGACGCTGTGGGTGGCCTCACATTTGCTGTAAAAAGAACACTTAGTTTCTTCAAAGAAGCAAATCAACTTATATGCACGTAGATCACCCACAGCATGTTTGGTAATTCCAGGCCCTGTAGACCTTATACCTACATCCCAGAAACCACCCCACCTCTAGCAGGGTGGCTTCCGGGATGTAGGTTGAGTTTTTCATCAGCACTATGTCTTGCTAAAAAGAAATTTATTGTGAACCAGATTTATATATATATATATTTTCTTACAGTGTCATATTTGTCTGATATATGCTGCACCAATTGTATTTCTAAAATTATAAAAAGTTATTACGTCAACTATTAAAATTAATACAATATTACCGAAAGCTGACATGGCAGCACCAAGAATTATTGAGTTTAGAAATTCTTCTGTAAATTTCTTATATGTATACTGGTTAGAATACAAAAAATAAGCGTCTTACCCATTCTGTTTAATCTGAAAAATATTTTAGAATTTAGAATAGCGAAGTAACTGTACAATGCAAAAAAAATCCAATCAAATATCTTAATAATGATGATACAAGCATTTTAAGATTTTGCTTAGAAACATTAGAAAAAATATTAGAAATGGTGTATATAGAAGTAGGAACACAAAAAGACGGGGATCATTTAAGATTACATTAGAAAAGTAAAAAAACTTTTTTTCAGAAATTTTCCTCTTACATTGTTCAAAGACATGGACATATAAAATAAAACATATATATACACAACATATCTTACCAATGGAACAGATTTTTGCAGCTGAGGGAACTGTGATTTGTCATGCAACAGCAGGTTGTATATATATACAGAGCTCCCTTGCTTACCTCTCGACTTGGAGGGAAGGGTTGACAAATTATGCTGCAGATTCTAATTTTGCGTTTATCTCAGTTATTTTAAATAATAGAATTTTTTTTGCGGCACCCTCATATCCCTCGTTAAAAAACGAACCGTTTGATACTAAATAGTAATACATTTGGCAGTTTTTAGGGATGTATGCATAATTATAAAATATCCATCTGTTTACGTTTGCTACAGTATTAGAAAACAAAAAAAAAATGGGATTGGTTATTAGGATCAACAACAGGCATTTGCCATTTTACGTCAGAAAACCTAATAATGAAATAAACTAGAATTATAATTTTTTAAAAAGTCAGTGCAAATTGTGAAGTGATGGTATGCTGGAAGCAGATCAGGTGCAATAAATGCCATGGTTGCCGCTAGATTTGATAGATGCAAATTAATAAACAGCAAACTAATTTGTTGATGATTTTGAGATGCATCAATAATTTCAAGACACCGCTGATTTGTCTAAAAATTGCAATTTTATTTCTTTAAGTGGAATGACAAATGCTGGCACAAATTAGATGCACTGTTTAAAATGTAAGCGATCGTCCTGCATGCACGCATTTCCTTGAATATAAAGCGCCGCATTTAACGTTTTGCACGTTCCTTAGTGCAAGTGAATACTAATGACAATATTTTTTAATTGACTGAATACTGAAACGCACGCGTAACGTCTGCATATTAAGCAGTTTCTCTGAACCCAGTATCGTGTATGAATTTTAAACGCAAACTGCACTTATAAATATGAGAGCAACTACATACATTTTAAAAGCGGATCACCAGTGCATTGTGTCAGCGAATGTAAAGGTAGATATATATTACTAATATGTAGGAGTTATAATTAATAATAGATTGAAATTTAAACAACATATTGAGTGTATTGTAATTAAAGCTGTGAAAAATATAGGTTTGTTTGGTCGAATAAGTTCCAAATTTATAGTATACAATAAGGACATTCATAATTATAAGACTAGATTTGTAAATGACTTTAGATCACCCTTAACAGCAAAATCATGTTCTCAAAAACTTATTCTATAATGGACTCAAATTATATAATGAAATGGCGAACGAAACTAAACAGACTGTTAATTTATATCAGTTTAAAAAAGCTTTGTTTAAGTTAAATCTGTTTATTAAATAACAATAAATGTTTTTGTAAACATCAGAAAACCAAAAAAATGGGTTTTGTAGAGAAAAAAATCTGCATCTATTTTGTGCCAGCATTTGTCATTTTACGTCAGAAAACCTAATAATGAAATAAACTAGAATTATAATTTTTTTTTAAATTAGTGCAAATTGTGAAGTGATGGTATGCTGGAAGCAGATCAGGTGCAATAAATGCCATGGTTGCCGCTAGATTTGATAGATGCAAATTAATAAACAGCAAACTAATTTGTTGATGATTTTGAGATGCATCAATAATTTCAAGGCACCACTGATTTGTTTAAAAATGGCAATTTTATTTCTTTAAATTTTTGGTTTTCCGAAACGTAGAATGACAAATGCTGGCGCAAATTAGATGCTGTGTTTTTTAAAATTTAAAATGTAAAAAGTGTGTGGACGCATTTCCTTGAATATAAAGCATCGCATTTAACGTTTTGCACGTCCCTTAGTGCAAGTGAATACTAATGACAATATTTTTTAATTGACTGAATACTGAAACGCACGCGTAACGTCTGCATATTAAGCAGTTTTTCTGAACCCAGTATCGTGTATGAATGTTAAACGCAAACTGCACGTATAAATATGAGAGCAATTACATACATTTTAAAAGCGGATCACCAGTGCATTGTGTCAGCGAATGTAAAGGTAGATATTTCTTACTAATATGTAGGAGTTATAATTAATAATAGATTGAAAGTTAAACAACATATTGAGTGTATTGTAATTAAAGCTGTGAAAAAGATAGGTTTGTTTGGTCGAATAAGTTCCAAATTTATAGTATACAATAAGGACATTCATAATTATAAGACTAGATTTGTAAATGACTTTAGATCACCCTTAACAGCAAAATCATGTTCTCAAAAACTTATTCTATAATGGACTGAAATTATATAATGAAATGGCGAACGAAACTAAACAGACTATTAATTTATATCAGTTTAAAAAAGCTTTGTTCAAGTTAAATCTGTTTATTAAATAACAATAAATGTTTTTGTAAACATCTTAAAGATGAATAAACCGACATCTATCTAAATTAAAAAAATAGAGCAAAGTATTCGAATGATCATTTTTAATTATAAACAACAGTTTGTTTATCAGTCTAAAAATACGCAGCAAAACCGGTGAAAGTTGTAGCAGTCTCGAATGAAAAATAATTACTCAGAGCTCTGTAAATTTAATTATGTCTTTATAAGCAAGTATTAAAAAACAAATTGTTGCAATTTCCCATAGATTGGTTGTCAATTAAAATCTAAATAAACGTCTCGAACGAAAAATAATTACTCAGAGCTCTTTATAAGCAAGTATTAAAAACAAATTGTTACAATTTCCCATAGATTGGTTATCAATTAAAATCTAAATAAACTTAAATATTACTTAAACGTGATTTACCACATCTGAAATAATAAATACGTCTTTGTTGATAGAACAACTGCAAAAAATATAGGCCGTGTACGTTTTTCTATTCTCATAACCAGTAGGAAATTAATAGGTTGATAGATATTAAGCCAATTAAATGTATCACATTTTAATGAATGTTACTGTAAAATATAATATCACTCTCGTCTGTATTAACTTGCAAACTGTGTTTGAAAAATACTTTTTGTTGCCTTTGCACGCGCAGTCTGCAAAAATTTAGACATACAGCAAACGTAAAGGTATTTCAAGGTTAACTTCCTTTGTGTAAGCTAAGTTTCAAGAAAAGTGTAGATTGCAACGACCTCAACTGGTTTGCGTGCGAAAGTCGTCCTTCCGCCCCACCAAGTTTACTATATATACACCTAGCTAAGGTGGGAGCAGCCATTCTCTTGTGTTTGCAATGGCTAGCAACAGCGTTTGTCAGTTTTGCCAGGGTGCGGTTTTACCGAAAAAATTTTCAAAATTTAATAGGCTCAGTTTGAAAAAAAACGGGTACAGTTAAACTTTGCGCCTGCACGGAACCAAGCGGTTCCGTACAGGCGTCGCCGCAAACCGCCATAAAGGTTTTAAGTGACGTATTAATTGCGCCTAATTACGAAACCATTTCTCAAAGTAGCCAAGGTTCGAGCAAAATTTTAAAATCAGCTTTAAAGAAAGGTCAGAAAAGAAAAAGTCCGGCAAAATTCAATTTGGCGAAGTATGTCAAGTGTGTGAATGAGGAGACTGATGTTCCTGTGGCAAAAATCCAAATGTTACATGGGTCTCCTCATCTATCGCAAACGCAAATGTTTATGGAAACGTTCGATTTTGACGACATTCCATTGGAAAAGGTGGCTTGCGGCGACGGTGCGGCGCAAGAGTTTACAGCCCTTGTAGATGGTTTGGAGATCGACTCCGGCTCAAGTCGACCGACCAGTCGAATTTTGAAGCAGCCAACAATCCAACCCTTGGAAGATGTGACTGCAGCACCGTCTCTGTAATTGTGCAGTCTCCGGTTTCGGGCAATGCAGCCGTCATGTCGTCAGCGACTGGGAGTAACGTAGTCGACACTGTGGTGTCGATTACGTCTACCCCTCAGGAGGAAGACATGGATGACATTTCGCCATCCCAGCGTGTCTAATTGCAATGCAATAGATGCTAAAGCAGCCGATCTTCGCAGCGGTGAACATTACATAAGGTATATTAGATATTAGATATTAGATATTAGATATTAGATATTAGATATTAGATATTATTTTTCTATCCATATATGTTATTTAACATTGAAGGTGTTCAGAACCTGCTTTTCCCAGTTTAATAGCTTATATTGTTATTAGCTCACTAGAAATTCGAGCCGCCAGCCTAGAAGCGACGATGCACGATGAGTACCTAAAAAGCATAGCCGCTTTACCTAAGATCCGCCACGGCCACAGCGCAACTAACATGGACATCTTTAAGAATGCTGCGTTAGCAAGGCTGGAGCTAATCCAAGATCTGTTAGCTGTGGAGAGTGCGATTCGTGCAAGACGTCAGGAGCTCGATAAAAAGGCTAAGTAACGAGTAGATAATCGTTTAACATATCATACACCCCTAACACAAATAACCTCCCCCCTATCCTCTCCAGGGTGTCCAAAGCGAATCCTCCCCGTGGTGACACCTGGGTATTCCGTTCGAGGTTTAATTTGTTAATCAGTGTTTGTAAATAAAGGTGTTTATTTCGTTTGTGGATAGTAAGCCTTGAGCTGGGTAGCTAATCGCGCAATTAGTATATTAACCGATTGCGCGAGACTAATTTGCCATTATGTTCAGGTGCACTGCTTGTGGGGAGTCCTTCACCAGAGCTGACAATTTGTTTCGCCATCGAAGAGATAGCTGTCGCCACGAGGTTGGCCACCCATCGACGAGTGGTAAGTGGAAACGTGTTGATTGCTGCTGATTATATCAATTGTGTGTTTCCTAAAGGTGACGCTATGGAGGCTTCGGTAGCAGCTGGTGAGGGACCGTCGGCGAGTAAACGCCCAAGACTTAATGACTCCAGCGGTGGTGAGTGTGTCTCTATTGTAGTGTTTCATGTTTTCTAACGTTTGGTTTAACAGAACAGCTCCCCAGGACGCAATACTGCGACGTGTGTGATGAAAATGTTCCTCGGACTTGTTTCGTTGGACACCTGAGGAGCAATCGTCACACGAGGCGGTGTGATGTCGTCCATCTGGGGAAAGGAGTGGTGGCCTTTCCAACCGCCTTCAAGTCCCGTGTTGCCAGCTACAGGGTGTCCACGGAAAAGTATCATATAAGTGTTGTAGAATATATGACCGAACTGAAAGACAAAATTATAGGTCTTATAGAAGGGCAACTGACCAAATTAAACAGTATAAAATTCAATTTCGAATTTTTCGGGTATTTTATTTTGGAGACTCAAGATGTACAAGACGTCAAAAGTTTTAATACGACCAACGAGGTGGTTACTCGCGGTACAGACTTGAACGAATTATATGATAATTTAACGGGGATATTGGACCAGAAGGTGTCCGAATTTGAGGAACGCGATTCAGGTGTGTATTACAACTGTAATTCTTGTTAATGTTACTAACCGCAAAATGTTTACAGGGTGGATCTTGAAGCAGTTGCTGTACCTAGAATTAAATATAAATAAATTCAATCCGTTTCGGTCGTCTTCGTATATCCCGCTCCCGAAGAAGATTCAGTCCAAGAAAGCGATCGTGAACGTCCAAAACGTCGATGACGAGTGTTGTTTCGGGTGGGCGGTAACCTCGGCCATCTGCGAACCGGATGGACCGTCTAATCGAACGAGTTCGTATCCAGATTGCAGCGAGTTTTTAAATTTTAAGGACATTGAATTCCCTGTTAGATTGCGCGATATTTCTAAATTTGAAAAAAATAACCCTCAACTTTCTATAAATGTATACGCGTTGGAAAAGACTTTTCAAAACGATATTACCATATATGAAGTTGTGGGACCTCTGTACTATTCGCCACGTATAAAAAACGGACATATAAATTTATTGCTTTTAACAGACGGCGAAGGTAATAACCACTACTGTTGGATCACCAATTTGTCTAGGTTAGTTTCGCGGCGAATAAGGGCTAGGGCCAATGCAAAACATTTTTGTAATGGTTGTCTAAATTACTTTCGCACCGATGTCCATCTGGAGAACCATAAGCTTTTTGACTGTAATCATGTGTGCACAAAGTTGCCTACGACAGAGCCGATCACGGATAAGTGTGGGGAGGTGAGGCCCCAGAACATTCTTAAATTTGATAATTATCATAAGCAATTGAAACTGCCCTATGTTTGCTACGCAGATTTCGAGACCGTTTTATCACCTGTCGATGGTGGGGATCAGGAGCCGGATCGCGAAAGACCATATACGATCAAAACGTGCGAGCACAAACCGTATTCTTTCGCGTATTATTTGAAATGTTCTTTTGATGATACTCTATCCAAATTCGAAATTTATAGGGGCGAGGGTGCTGTGGACGTGTTTGTTGAGCGTCTAGACAGAGACGTTCGCGCGCTATATTCCAACAGTTTGAAGCATGTTGTACCCCTCAAGCCTCTGGCTCCGCAAGAAATTCAAAATTTTAAGGATGCTGCTTAATGTCATATTTGCAATCGTCCTTTTGGAGAAGGAGACGTAAAGGTTCGCGATCACGACCATTTGACTAGAGAATATCGGGGAGCTGCTCATTCCAATTGCAATCTGAATTATAAACTTCCAAATTTTATTCCCGTATTTTTTCACAATTTAAATTACAATTCCCACCTTTTTGTCAAACAGTTAGCTCAAAATAACGAGGAGCTTGATGTCATTCCGGAAAATAAGGAAAAATATATTTCATTTGGTAAACGTCTTTGGGTAGATAAAGTCGTTGTTGAGGGAAAACGAAAAAACGTTTATATGCAAATTCG
Source organism: Agriotes lineatus (assembly GCA_940337035.1). Lineage (NCBI taxonomy): Eukaryota > Metazoa > Arthropoda > Insecta > Coleoptera > Elateridae > Agriotes > Agriotes lineatus. The sequence continues at coordinate 48,829 of CALNHX010003520.1, read as the reverse complement.
ATTTTTAGATAGTTACCGATTTTTAAGTTCTTCTTTAGCATCGCTGGCCGCCACGTTATCAGATGATCAGTGTGTTGAAATTCATAAGCAATTCGGACATGACATCAAATTCGAACTGATGAGACAGAAAGGTGTGTTTCCCTATTCGTATCGGGATTCATTTACAAAATTAGACGAGCCGGCGTTGCCCACAATCGCCCAGTTTTATGATCATTTAACCGAGACGCATATTACTGAAGTCGATTACGAGCGCGCCGTTAAGGTCTGGAAAACTTTCGAATGTCAAACGTTGGGCGACTATTCCGATGTTTACCTCAAATGTGACGTGTTTATATTGGCAGACGTTTTCGAAAACTTTCGAAATTTTTATTTGAATCAATATAATTTAGATCCGGCGCAGTACTTCACCGCCCACGGTTTAAGTTGGGACGCCATGTTAAAATATACGGGGGTTGAGTTGGAGCTGTTGACGGATATGGATATGTTTCACTTTTTTAGAAAGGGTATTCGTGGAGGAGTCAGTACTTGTGTGGGGCGAAAGGCTATTGCCAACAATAAATTTGCGGGTAACTATGACGCTTCAAAACCCACTTCTTTTATTGTTTTTTTAGATTCAACCAACTTATATGGACATAGTATGAGACAGTTTCTACTGCAAGGTGGTTTTGTTTGGTTGACTGACGACGAAATTGATAGTTTTGACGTATTTCAAATTTTGGACGACTCAGATACTGGGTACGTGTTGGAAGTTGACTTGCGGTACCCCGAAAATTTACATGACGATCACAATGACTTCCCCTTTTGCCCCGAGCTATTGGTGCCTCCACAGGGAAAATTTAAAAATGCAAAATTAATTCCAAATTTGTATGACAAACACAATTATATTATTCACTACAGAAATTTGAGGCAATGCTTAGAGGCTGGTTTGATTTTGGTTAAAACACATAAAATACTTAAGTTTAGACAATCTCCTTGGCTCAGATCCTACATCGATTTAAACACAAATTTACGTAACAAGTCTGACAATAAATTTCATCGAAATTCATTCAAACTAGCTAACAATAGCGTCTTTGGTAAAACCATGGAAAACGTGGACAAAAGGGTTCTTGTAAAGTTAATTAGTCATTGGGAGAAAATTCGTAATAGAATGGGGGCAGAAGCTTTGATATCGAAACCTAACTTTAAAGATAGAATTCGGTTTGGGGAAAATTTAATAGCAGTGGAAATGAACAGAACATCGGTTTTATATAACAAACCCATTTATGTTGGTTTCTCAGTTTTAGATCTTTCGAAAACGCTAATGTACGATTTTTATTACAAATTTTTGAAGCATAAATACGGCCGTAATGTGTCTCTACTGTATACAGACACGGATTCTTACATTTTGGAAATTTTTACTGAAAATTTTTACGCGGACATGCAAGAGCACCTTGATCTCTTTGATACATCAAATTACAAGAATGGTCTGCACGGAATTTCGAGAACCAAGTCCGTTGTTGGCAAATTTAAGGTTGAGTACGCTGGGGTGGCTGTGTGTAGCTATTACGGGGTCGGTGCAAAAACATACTGTGTAAACGCTGTTGGTAAAGAAGCCAAAAAGGCGAAGGGAGTTAGAAAGAGTGCTGTTCGGAATCACCTCACCACCGAAATTTATAAATCTGTAGCCGAAAACAAGAGGGAAGTTGTATTTTGTCAGATGTATGTGTTTCGTTCCCGTTTACACACTATGTACACCGAATTAATGAATAAGGTTGCGCTTTCTTCGCAAGATGATAAACGCTTCCTTATTCCTAATACTACCAAAACCTTAGCGTGGGGTCACCGTGACATAGATGATTCTGTCTAGACAACTTGCTGCGCATTGCCGAAACGATGGTGTAGCAATATGTTCGCGGAACAGTATTCGTTATTACTTAACAGCAGAGGTCCTACACGGCGGGAGCTTTCTTGTACTTTGTAGGTTTAGTTATTGTATATAGCAATTATAGTATAGGTTAAGAACACTAGCTTGTATGATAGAGGTAGTAAGTTAAATTTTACAAAAAATCTGATTGTTTGGGTCCGCATTATCAAGTATATTTGTTATTTAACACTGTAGTCACTCATCTTCAGCATTTACAATAATAAATTACTGTAAAACATAAAAAGTTTTTATTTAAAGAAAATAAATGGTAGTAAAACAAAAAAGTGTTTTATTGAAAGAGTTCTATAGAATCATAATAAGTTATACAACATTGTTTTTGGATATCCAGGAATTGTGACGATTATCGAATCCCAACCACTTTACGTAAAGCTGATTACCCTTCTTCTTCAACACCTTTTCTACCAGGTATACGTCCGAGTGTTTGGTTTTCTGTAATTCGTGCTCGTAAAATCCACCTTTGATTTCTTGCCCTTCCTGATCGGTGAGTCTGTAGGTGGTAGGATTTGTAAGTCGCACTGTGGCTATTTTGAATATTTCGTTGCTTCAGCTGGGTGTGTAGCCCTTGCTAAATATCGAACGATATTTACTAATGCGTACAGAATCTCCTTTATGAAACTTTTGAGGTGTCGGATCTACAGTTTTTGTGTGGCTGTACACGGTGTGTAACAGACGTTTGGCATTTTTAAGATTAACTTCAGCCGGCTTCATACCTGTTGTGCTATGCCTGGTTGTGTTATATTTGCTTAAAAGTTGGGGCAGAATGTCCAACCATTTGTAGGACCCTTGCAAACTAAACTGCTTCCACATCATGTTCTTAAGGGTGCGGTTACATCTTTCTATGATACTGCTTTTCATAGTTGAATACGTGCTGTAATGATTTATCTTGTAACGTCGCATCAATGCTTGAAAATCGCTGTTATAAAATTCTTTTCCCAAATCGGTTTGTACGTTTTTTGGAGATACCTTCATATTAGCAAGAACTTTTCGCATAGCTGCTGCTACATCTTTTCCCGTTTTCCGTTTTACCGGGAGAGCCCACAAGTATTTAGAAAACGCATTAATAACAGCTAAAATGTATCGATAACCTTTATTGCTTCGTGCATATGGTTGCATCTCCACCAAATCCGCTTGTAGTAAATCATGCAATCCTTTGAGAATCACCCGTCGTCTCTTGAAATTTCTTCGTGCTGGTTTGTGAAGTTCTGCAACTAGATCCTCCTTAGGACTCATTGCCGAATGTTGCTGTATCGACTGCTATGGGACATTTAAGCAGCAGTTGCACGTATAACTTAGTGTTTATGGATTCGAATTTCAGTTTATCTCCTCGCCGCAATGTCTTACCGACAAGCGTGTCGTGTTTGATGCCGTTGATGTGTGATACTACCAAAGGTCCGTTGACTTGAACACTTATGATCTCACCGATCGTTAAAGGAAAAATGTACTCATTATTACCGAAAATTTTGGAATATCCGCTTTCATCATAACCACGCCCCACTAGCAGCAGTGGTACCTCTATATGGAGTCGGTTTACATTTTGAACGTTCATAAAGATATGTTTGCAATGAGAACCGTAGCGCGCGCTATGGTAGTGGCGTCCAAATTTGTCTATGGGCATTACTCTATCGTCTAACACCTTCTGATCGTAATTCAATAGGTCCTCTGCTTTTGTACTCGTCTTAGTGAATTATTTTTGCATCTCGTAGAGCTTGGTGATGCTTACGATTTCGTTGGAATGGCCGGTGTGCCCCGCTACCTAAGAGGCTAGTAATATGCGCAGACGATCCACTAATGAATTTGGATCTTTCCAAGGAACAAATTCCACTTTTTTATTGGTTACTGTTAATAATCCCCTACCGGTACGCTGCACCCTCTATGCGGTTCTGGTAGGTTGTCTAATGCCGGAGGATGTAGCCAGGGGGCGTACTACTTTCATATATTTTGCGCCGGCGTTGCCGCTTATCCCTTGGGTTGGATCGTAGTTCTTACGATTTGCGGCGGATCGGTTTACTATGTCATAGTAATTTTCACGGTCTTTGGTTGTATAAGTTATCGGTTTCTTTAAGAACATTAATTCGTAAAAGCCGGGGGTGCCTTTGTATACTATTCTATTTCCGTGATCTGTAATAACCATGTCCTGACCCTCAAAAGTAAGCTGTTTATTCCCAATTGCAAACTTATCAGTGTCTATGTCCCATCGAACTCCATAGTGGAGATCGTACTTGCTCTCTGTATCTCGTATCATTCCCTCGATATATTTTCTAGCTAACCCTAAGAACTGTTCCAGGTATTTCCCTAGAACTTCCGGTTCCATCATTTGTCGCACGGTTTCCCTAGCCTCTGCTACTGAACTTTCAATTGCCGCTTCTTCTTCTTGAACCTCTACCTGTTGCTCCTCATCTGGTAAACTCTCATACAATACTTCTCTGTCAATAAATCTAGGTGTGGATGTTACCAACGCTGAAGTCGACGGTCCGGGAATGGCAATGTCGGGGGTTGACGCTCGTACGGGGGTTTTGCCATTTCTCGGACGGGGTAGGATAGATGGTGTGGACACTCGTCGTTTGATGGTTCTCAGCATAGGTCCTACTTCTTGCTGTATTGTTTGACCTCCTTCTTGCTTAATGGATGTTAGCAATTCCGTGAGTGGTTGGGAAATTGGTTTAAATTGCTCCGCAAGAGCCGTCTGCGATTCGGCGATATCTGCTTTTAAAGTTTCATATTTTCGCCTGACAGCCTTTCTAGCTTTAATAAGATCGCTTACTAACCGTTTGTCCATGTTGCTATTACTGTCGTTGTTCGTAGACTAATAATTTGTACAGCAGTGGTCCATGCCTATATAGTGAAATAACTGTCGAACCCTTTTCTATAACGATCGGCGTTGATTTCGCTTTCTTTGTCGATAACTAAAAATCCGTGATCTTAGATCCAACAGTGGGAGCATAAGTTTTTAAACTTTTCGAATGACATGTCTGTGTTTACATGATCATCGTAAATGTGTTTAAGATTGGTATGGTCTTGCCGGAATACGATTATGATATTCGCATTATCTCGTACCAGTTGTTTCGGGATTGATGAGTAAGTCTGACAGAGGTAAAAACAATCTATATTTCGATGACGTCCGAAACTAAAATAATCTCTAATTATGCTTTGAGTGTCGCATGCCACATCATCAAACACAATAACAGAATTTTCTTTCGCCTCGTGTGGTTTGATAACCTCACACCCCTCGCCGAATTCGTAGAATCCGATTTCTTTTAGTGACTTCAGAAGTATCTTCAGAAATTTGTATTTAGGTTGCTCAAGGGTTTTCGAATACAAATACAAGTTGTGAAACCGCACCCCATTGCGGTGCACCAAAAGACTGATCATCGCATTGGTTTTCCCAGAGCCGGAAGGACCAATGATCAAACCCCTTTTACATCCTATACCCAGTAAAGTGCCGTGTCGTCTGAACCTCTGTGACATGGAATTTACTGTATGATTTACTACCGGCAGCGAACATTTTTGTTTCACAAGTTTGACGTTCTTCATCGTTTTCGGAAGGGGACGAACTAGCTTCTAACCGCGCTGTGCTAAGTATATATCTACCCCTTTGAGCTTCACATCGTCAGTCGCTCTTCGACGAGCGTTTCTTTAAGATGAGTTATACTAGACGTAAAACTCGTAGTCGTCGTCGAATCGTAAGACGGAAAGGTCGCGGTTTGTTGAACACCCTTATTGACAAGTTACCCTTCGAATTACATATACCAGGTTACAAGTTTTGCGGACCTGGCACTCGTTTAAACAAACGGCTTTCTCGAGGTGATCGAGGAAGAAACCCTCTGGACGAGGCTTGCAAGCAACACGACATCGCATACTCACAATCTAGCTCTAGATTTTCGACGCGTCACGCGGCGGATAAAGTTCTTGCACAGAAAGCTTGGGAACGCGTTAAAGCAAAAGACTCTACTCTTGGAGAAAGAGCGGCAGCTCTGGCTGTTACAGGGATTATGAAAGGGAAAACCAAACTCGGCATGGGAGTCTCCCGGAAACGAAAGCGTACAGAACCCATTGCTGTTATGGAAACACCCCGGAAACGAAGACGTACACTACCTATTGCAGCGCAAAAATTTGGTACGGGGATATCTAGAAAACGGAAGCGTACACTACCCACTGCTGGTGTGACGGTCCCCCGAAAACGAAGGCGTACAAAATTTGGTACGGGAGTATCTAGAAAACGAAAGCGTACACAACCCACTGTTGGTGTGAGAGTCTCCCGGAAACGAAAGCGTGCACTACCTATTGTCGGTATTGCGCAAAAATTTGGTACGGGGGTATCTAGAAAACGGAAGCGTACAAGGTGTAGTAGGCGTAAACGTATTGGAGGCGCGGTCGTTTTTAAATCGCGAAGGAAACGCCGAATTCGTTCTAGAGTAGTACCTGTTCCCAAGAGAGGAGGTATATTGCCGCTTGTACCCATACTTGCTGCATTAGGAGCATTGGGGTCCCTCGGAGGCGGTGCTGCAGCAGTCGCTAAAGCGGTTGGCGACTCAAAGGCTTCTAAAAAGGATCTCCAGGAAAAGGAACGGCATAACAAAGCTATGGAATCCATTGCTCGAGGAAAAGAACTATATCTACGACCGTATCAGTCAAAAAACTACCGTTGAAGCTACCACGCCGAGCGTTGACGAACATCGATATTGCACAGTACGTTAAACGCTTAGAAATTCCCCATTTTAGGGGGATATTTATGCGAGATGCTCTACCCGACAAAATTCGTCAACGAGATTGTGGTGTTACTAACTTAGACGATGATGTTGGACCTGGCACGCATTGGACAGCCTACGTTAAAGCTGATCGATTTGTTCTGTATTTCGATAGCATAGGTCGCTTACAACCTCCTCCCGAATTAGTAAACTACTTTCGCAGCGATGGTAGCAACAACACAATTATGTACAACTCTAATAGATATCAAAAACTCGCATCATACACATGCGGACATTTGTGTCTCAAATTCTTATATAACTTTGCGAAACCGCTTTTGTCGTCAGTTTAAGTGCCGCGCTTCATCATGTCCAGTATATTCACTCTTACGGGAGATTCATCTGTTCTTACTGCAAATTTTGACCCTCCCATTTTCTTAGACGATGGTAGCGAATACGTATTGGGATTGTTAAGTTTCGAAACCTACTATACTATTCCAAACGTTAGACCTCCCAACAATAAATTTCATCTTGTTGGAGAACCTCCTATTATTATACCGGAGGGAGCATATGAAATTACCGACATTGCTGAATTTTTACATAACCAACTCGATTCTGATGCGGGTGTTAAACAGGTACTGCTACGTGGAAACAACAGCACCTTAAAAACCGAAATAAAGTCCACCGTTCCAATCGACTTTCAAAGCGACAATACTATCCGGGACATGTTAGGCTTTGAGAAAAAAGTTTATGCTGCAGATAGGTGGCACACAGCTGAACATGTTACGAAAATTTTGAACATCAACTCGATTCTTATTCATTGCAAGATCTCCGTTGGTTCATATAAAAATGGTAAGCCCGGCCATATCATTCACCAATTCTTCCCCATAGTACCACCCGGGTACAAAATAGTGGAAACCCCTAACCCTGTCATCTATCTACCGATCAGCACGAAACAGATCACTAACTTAACTATTAAAATACTAGACCAATCGGATAATCCTGTCAGTTTTAGTAAGGAGACCGTTACGGTAACATTACATTTAAAGAAACTGTAATGGGTTTTCGATTCACCACTCCGTACCACTCCTGCTTTACTTCCTATAAGAATCGTCGCCCACACCCTCGTAAGATCAGTACGGCTTCGTCCACCACGCAGCTAACTAAAGCAAACAGAGACTTCTTGCGGTCCTTAGGCTTTACAATAGTGTAATGAGTATTTTAAATATTGTAGAGCGAGTCCTCGTCGACACTTCTATCATTAGCAATCAATTGCACACACATCAACCGTATACAAACCGTTTTGACTATAACGATGAAATTCGAATTCCAATTCCCGAAGATATGTCAACTCTTCCCGGCCTGAGCTATCTGTACCTAGAGGGAAAGTTGCGGAAGGAAAACGGTGAAGTTACAACGGCTAAATTCCTTAACAATGGTTTGGCTCACTTATTTAGCGAAATCCGATACGAAATCAATGCCGTCGTTGTCGACTCTGTCACCAAACCTGGTATTACGTCTACTCTTAAGGGATATGTGTCCTACAGTTCCGCTGACGTTAAAAAGCTTAAAAGGTTGGTTTGCCGGCGGCGATCCTCCCATTACCGATCAGGAAGGTAACTTTAGTGCCTGTATACCGTTGAGAATGCTGTTAGGATTCGCCGAAGATTATGGTAAAGTAATACTTAACATCCGACAAGAACTCGTATTAATTCGCAGCAATACCGATGCCGACGCCGTATTCAGTGCTACCGTAGGGGAGACGGCTAAAGTTACGATTGAAAAACTATATTGGAAGGTTCCTCATATCACTCCAGGTCTTGCTCAAGAATTAGCCCTGACCAAATACATCGATAAAAATATTGACTCTCAAGTCGCATTTCGCAGCTGGCAGCTTCATATCATACCCGGTGTTCATGCTGTGACTCAACATTCTCACGCTATCGCTACAAGCACAAAATTACAAACCCCCAGATATGTCATCGTAGGGTTTCAATCAGGTCGTTCGGGGCTAATCGCTAAAGACAAGGCTAATTTCGATAAAATTGGTCTTACTAATTTCCGAGTTTATCTGAACACCGAACGATTCCCATACGACAATTTACATAACAATTATGCACTCAATCATTACGCAACATTATACGACATGTATTTCAAGTTTCAATCATCTTATTATAGCAAAATCGATGAGCCCTTCTTCTCCCGCCATGACTTTGCAGACAAGGCGCCCATTGTTGTAATCGATTGTTCCCATCAAAAAGACTACCTTCATGCAAACGCTGTCGTTTTTCGTGTTGAATTTGAAACTTCCGCTAACGTGCCAGCCAACACAACTGCGTATTGTCTCGTTCTTCACGATCGGGTTTTTACTTACAACGCATTGTCAAAAGCAGTTAAACAACTGTAATTTCGCAAAACACTTCAGTTGCACCTCGACTTTTAGCGTAACTAGACCATGCTCCCTATACCTAATACGATGAAGATCATTATCGATATTCAAGGTTTTAAGACGTCCGATAAGCACTTTACCCCAAAAGAATTGGCCTCCTACGACGGTACCTCAGTATCTCACCACATTTTTAAACCCCCTTTCGCCCTCCATTCCTTAACACCTCATTTACAACAACAAGCCCACTGGGTAATGACTAATCACCATTGCATCGACTGGAATGAGGGATTTACTCCAGCATACATGTTTCCTGCAATCTTGCGACGTCTCCTGCAAGGTGCCACCGAAGTATATGTGAAAGGTCGAGAAAAGGCAACGTTTCTACGCCGCTTTACTACCATCCCAATCATCGAAGTGGAAGAAAGACCGGCCCTCACCCCATCACAACCCGCTTGTTTATATCATTCCAAATCGATTTGTTATTGCGCTTTATCTAAGGTGTATCATATTTATAATCACTACATAATGGAATAAAACAATCTTTTTTTAATTTTTATTGTTTTTTATTTGTTTACAATATATATATATATATATATATATATATATAGTTTAACTACATGGATTAAACATTTACGTACTAGTGGAAAAGCGTTCTACATAAATTATCTGCCTATGTTCGGCGCACAAGACGTCTCGCAGTACTTCATCCATAGTAAGTATCCTCCGATGCATATTTCCACCGTCCTTTTCGAGCTTCTCGATACGCATACGTCCACGTATGCAAATTATAAATCTTATTCTTCGAGTCGTCAAACTGCACGCTCTTCTTTATTTTCCTTTCTCTCTATAAAGGCTTTTACTTCACACATATGCCATTTTAGGCCAAGACTATCCATTAAATCTACAAGGAGGCCTTCATTTATGGCTCCGTCTAAAAATAGTTGACCCGACAGCTGCACCATTTTTGTAGTTTTTCTTTTTTATACAACTCTTCGTCACTGAATCCGGAACGCCCTAACCCATATATGACTTCGTGCGACGCTTCAAAAGCTAAATCCTTTAACGAACTCACTAATCGTTCAACCGCACTAGGTACGTCTCTTGCAACCGGTCGAGCAGCCTCTCTATAATTCATCCACATGACTACACTGCCAACTGACGACTCAGGGCTTCCACTTCGATGTCGCACTTTACCATAGAACTCGCGAACGTTAGCACTTCCACCATACACGCAGTCTTTTCAGAGTTCTCCTCCAGCTGATCCACTACAGACCATACATTTACTAAACAGTCTCCACAAAGGTTTGCTACACCCTTCACTATCTCTTTATAGAAACTCTCAAAGTGTAACGCTTTTAATTGTGCGAATCGCACTTCCACGAGTTTCTGCAATCGCCACAATTCTTCTACAGTTTCGCTCGCTAAACGCACCTCTGACAAGCCCACTTCCTCCAATTTGATTATTTTCCTTGTCTGGATCGCTTCAAATACAATCCTCTTCTTTCCTATTTCCAGAGCTGGCCACTCACCGTCGAGAGAATAGAAGTAGTTGGAAATCACTCCTTGATTTGCAATCAGGGCTGTCCACTCCCATTCATTTAACTGCACCCAGTCATTTTTGGCACCCCGTATTATAATACTTGGGTTAAATTGCGAACTCCAATCAAACCCTACACTCACGTACTTAGAACTTGATTTATTTAACTTGTACGTCCTACTATTCAGAAGTTCTGGACGGAACAGTGGTTGCGGCTTTCTTGCTTTATTACTCTGAACTACCTCGATAGCTTTCAACAAGGCTTCCATTTCTGCACGACTATCGGATGCTACTACCCTTGCAGACTCTTCTACGCGCTTTTATTTTCACATTTCCAAGGTTATATGTGGTAGGAGGTGAGCGTAAACGCAACCTTGAAGTCATGTTTACTGCACTACCTTTTTGGACTCAACAATTATGGGAACCTTGAGTTGAAATTCCACATATAACATATTTGGCTTGACTGCCCAAAATTTTAGCATATCACCCTTTTTTAATGTCATCCCAATCATTTCGCGAAAGTTATATGACCCCAACTTGTTGATATAAATTTCGGTATTTTCGGGATAAAATAAGACGTTTGTTATTTCAGCTTCACGGAAGGGAATAGTATATTCGATGTCACCATGCGGTAGGATGTACCATCTATCATCATTGACGGCAATGGATACTAGTTGTAAATCTCGTTCATAATATAAAGGCTCGCTTAGCTCTTCAACCACAAACACCTGCGGGTGTGACGTGGAATTCGCATGCATATGTTTGCCAAATTTATCGATAGGCATTGCTCAAGCGTCGAACTGGATATGAATACTGAAAGCGTGGGCTTCTACTTATAAAATATCAATAATCATAGACGTCGCTAGGAGTGCAATAAAAACACAGACACCTTTATATACATATATTTAATTAAACCAACAATAAGTAATATATACTACATCCCCATCTGCTAGCCGAGCGAGAAAGCGCTGGATGGGGACCTCTACATGCCGCCGCCACCACAGGAATGGGTCACCCTCGTATGTGGTGGATACGTCCTCAGGAGGGTCGACTGCCATAGGCGCTCGCTTCCAAGACTCATGGAATAGTCTATTGTTACGGCAGCCTGGAGTTGACAAGCTGATGGAGGTCTCGGTTCGGAGGTGATAAAGTATTCAAACTCCTTGTAAAATGTGGGAGCATCTTCAAAGAGTGCATCAACAACAATATCAGGCATGATGACTGGTAGCTGTGGTGGAAAAACGTTACGCTTTATATGTGAATCTCAAGGTAAGACCCTTGACCTTCTACGTTCCCATCCTTGACTACGCTCCTATATTAAGTTGCCTGTTTTCTGTAACAGTCATCATAATCCTCCAGCAAATACCATAATCATCAAGCAGCTATGGCAACTAACTTTAAGAATGCAGAACAATTTTACCGTCATTTTCGTCGGTTTTTGGCTAGTTGCCCTCCAGCATCCTCTCAACGGTCTTTCCAGGCAGTGGTCACAATGGAGTACGCCTTGAACCTACAAGGAGAGACCCTAGCGGAGACGACCACCTTACGGACGTGGCCTGCAGTCTTCGACGGATCGTCAGCTGTGTGGTGCCAGACCAACATCTTCAAGCCAGTGGACCGGTACCTAGGCCTACTTGAGGATGGGGAAGTTACATATATAACTTATACTTGGAAATAAATAAATATATTTAGAAATATTTCTGTGGTTTTATTTTAAAGTTTCGAGATTGTGACCTTGAATTGTAGAATATAAAACTTTCACAAACGTGTGCGTAGTTAGTTGCCATCATGAGCTCAGCTCGATATCTAGAATTTGGGAGCTACTCCAAACGGCTACGAACATTCGGCGATTGGAGTCGAGGTCAAACTCCAGAATCGCTAGCAGGTGCCGGTTTCTTTTGCATCAGCGACACGATTAATTGTGTACAGTGTTTCTACAGCGGAGTTCAAATTTCTGGTTGGGAGCGCAATGACAAACCCCTATCTGAACACCTCCGTTGGTCACCCAACTGCAAAATTGCCAAAGTCTACCAGCAATTACAAACCATCGAAGACTTGACTATGCAACTTTTCGATGCGTTGCATTTTTCCCCAGGAGTAGATGTGGCTGGCAACAATGGAACGGGTGCGGCCGACAAAACAAAAGGTTGCTGTTGTCATAAGTGATGCAAAGTGCGGCGCCAAACCATTCACTAGTTGCCATCGACTTGTTGAACATGCTACCAATACAATTTTTGGTTGCTCTCGCTGCAGTTCATGATGGGATTCTCTACGTCCTTCAACCGCCGCGGTGCAGTTCAGCTTCTTTCGCCTACAATGATGGAGTGCACAACGTGACGTGGCGTAAAATGGATACCAGTTCCTTGACAACTATTTCCGTTTTTAAAATACAAGTGAACAACTTTACTGAACATAACGGTTTAACGTTCAAGATAAAATACTATTTCCCTTCATATGCGGTAGATACGAATTGGCAAACGATTTTGCTAAAAAATAAACCTGATGTCTTGAAGAAGCTGCTCTCACCCGCGGATAATTCCTGCTGTATATCTACTATTGTTTTAAGCACTATTTTATTCGCTCTAATGTGTATGTCTGTAACGTATTTCTTAATCTGTTGGTATTATAATCATTTAGTCTAGCCACTACTGTAATTACTCTTTGTATGTGCATATTAAATATAACTTTTTACTAAATTATGTATATATTTCACTCTACGAAGGTGCTCTGGATGAGTAACCAAATCTTCTATCAGACTCGATGGTCTAGAGGTAAAGATACCCTCGGCTGCAGATTGCAGATATACAGGGAGACCTAGGTTCGAATCCTAGTCGAGTCATAATTTAGACATGAAGTATTCTAGGCGTTTACTTCATGCCTAATTTTTTAAATAAATATGTTAAGCGCAGTCTGTTCTAAGCACTACTTAACTCTTTCTATGCCCTTGGCCGTAAACGCGATCTTGACCTTGAATTTTTTTAAAGTAGCCTCAACCTCGAACGCGGGTTTGACCTTGAACGTGGCCTCGCTCCGAACGTGGCCTCGCTTCGAACGTGACCTTGGGCTTGCACGTGGCCTCGCCTTGCATGTGACCTTGGGCTTGAACGTGGCCTTTCCTTGAACTCAAGGTCAAGTGGTGGGGGGAGGTCCCAGAACCATCCACTTCCCTTTACTGGTCCAAGATTTCCAAGCAACTACAAAACCACATGCGAGATGCTGATACTGCCACGATTAACCAAGTCACTCCCAGAAGAACCAGTGGAAAATTATCAACTTCAAGACCACAAGAATACAGTGTTGGATAACCCACTGCTCCATAAACCTGGACCAGTACACGTTATCCTCGGAGCAGATATCTCTATAAAGAAATCATTCTGGAAGGAGTACAAAAATTCGACGAAGGTATGTTAGCTCAAATCACGGAACTTGGATGGATCATCACGAGGAATGCGACAGCACTATCGGTAGAAAGGAAAAGTTTTAGCATGGTGCTACAGAAAACGAGAAAGTTACCAAATTAGTAAGTAGTACCAAAAACGGCGCTGTCGATTCGAATGAAGACAAATAATGAGAAGAATTTTACAACTACAACCACCAGAGAAATGCTGATGGTAGATACACAGTAAAGATTCCACTCCATAAACCAATAGTATAGCTTGGGTATTCGAGAAAAAAGGCAATCGCACGGCTAATTCAACTAGAGAAACAGTTGGAAGAAAATATATTTCTAGGTAAGGACTAGGGCTAGTTTATGGTGATTTAGAGGGCAGGAATAATATCTCATTTGGTTGAGAATTTCTCTGGCGTCATAATTTAAGTCTTGGAGATGTCAAGCTGAAGAGTCGACTTAGAGTTGTAAAATTATGAGCAACTAGTTTGTGCTATTAATTTGGTACCCGAATTTGTAACCATTGCTGAGTTTTCCATTTGTTGCTGAAAGTACCTGCGCTTCTTTTTTCCAAGAGACCCTGATTGCGGACCCGCTTCGGTTTCCTCGAGATTACAATTGCCTGCTGCCACATGTTGCTTCGTCAACACCGTCTTGCGGTTGTAGGAGTATTAGCTCACGATCTCATGTCGCGCAAGGTAAAACAAATTTGTATAATTTTTTCCTCTCTGTAATCTTGAAGCTACCGACTTATTTGGCATCACCTTAGAGTTAGCTATAAATGACTGGTACATTTACTAGAACAGTTTGAACTCTTCCTATGTGGTGGCATGCTATAAGTTATTTGCTTGTAACATCACCGCAAAGCTGTAATTATCATATTTGTTTGCTTTCTTGCGTTAACATTGTAATTTAATATGTTACGATTTGCTTTCTTATGCTTGTGTCTCAAATTGCGCTTGTTTGCTACTTCTTTGTAATCACCATACCTTATTGTGTCTGTCTGCTACTCCTAATTTGGAGTTAATTAAAATAGAACCTCAGTAATTGGTAGCCATAATAGAATGCGCTGCGTTGTACATTCTGTATTGTCTGTACTATTGTTAACTAATGTAAACCTTGTTCAGGCTTATTAATATTTTGTGTATAGATAATGCAAGCTATTGAGGTATTATTTCCTTTTGAAGTCTGTTTCAGACGTAGCGAGTCGGCTACGCATTATACGTTAGTAAGTTAAAGAATTTTTGCAATCTTATGGATTTATCGGTTGTATAAACACTCTTAGCGCCTCCTGGTAATTTTGAATACATTTTACTATTAATAAAAAATTAAGAACCGCACACCGTCTTCACTGTAGCTAGTAGGCCGTCAGATATCTCCATGTAGTCTGTACGATCGTGTGATACGATCTGAAGCTAGTCAGAGTCATTGAGACACTTTGGTTTGGGGCTGAAACTTGTGTAGTATTTGCTGTTGGTAGCAATCTTCTCTTTCCAATCTTAGCATTTAGATCACAATCATTATGATGCGCACTTCTTGTCTTTTTATTAATTTTAAAACTGCTTCCACAAAACTGTTTTAGGGTATCTTCGTTTTTATCTGCAGTAGCGGCATAAAATTGAGTGATATTTATGCCTACTGGTGTAGCATTTAATTGTCTTAGAATAGAGTTCCTATATGTTTTAAGAGTTGAGCCATTGGATCCACAAGTCAAGGACCATGTGATGTAGCAAAGATATATTTCAGTGTCAAAAGCATTTGATATTAATACTAGTGTTGAATGAGGAATCTAGTGAGAGTGACGCGATAAATTTAATATCAGATTGGCTTTGTTCGTTGCTAGAGAAGAGATAAAAACCACGTTTGTTTGTTTGAGAGAAAATTTGTATATCGGCTTTTAAAAAAGGCAAGAGTTTTCGTGGGGTGTAAATGACAATCTCGCCATTTAATATGGTTTGGTGATAGTAAAGAATTGGGTTACTGGCCAACCGTTTCTGTAAGGGAGATCATTAAGCGGATGTCATTTTTCCAATGAATATTATATTCAAGCTGTGAAGCGATTTGGGAAACACGAATTCAACGATTGCGAAGTTTATTGCCTGTGAACAGGGTATGTAGTTTAATGTGGCATTTGCCTTTTGTTACCTGGAAATTCGATTTATAGCAACAACTATTAGGCGGAAAATCTTGGAAAGATAATCTACGGAGAATCAACCGCAGTCTTGGGGGTCGATGTGTAGCGAATGACAGCCGAGGTTGGGGCCTGTCAAGCTGACATGTGATAGGAGTAACGGGACGTATTAAATGTCTGCGAGTATATCGGCACAAAGATAAGTGTTTTAGCTAGAATCTGATGATATTTTTGCATATAAAAACTGTGTAACCATTAAACTTACGAGCGGTTTAAGTTAAGCTATTTGGGGTACCCTGCGTTAGGTTGTAATATTAAAGATTCTAATTGTCTGATCGATGGTAATAATGTTCTAGTAGTAATAAAACTAGCTACCTACAAGTATTGCTTTCTTTCATTTTGATAGGGAGTTCAATAATCGTATTGTTATTAGTTGATAGAAAGTGAAGTTACAAGTTTCTTGGCTTATATCAGTATATTTGAGTTTAACTTGTTGGCGCCAATTATCAACATCATAAACTAGAATCCGCGACGTTTTCACTGATGCTAGAGACGGGCCTCAAATATACTCTTATAGTGATCGATTGTTAACTAAGAGATATAGCGATGACTTAAGGTAGGTAAAGGAAAATATGGATAAATATAGCTAACAAGTTTGGCACCCAACGAGGGCTTTAACAAGATTTTTGATGAGCTAACGAGGGGCTATAGTTTGGAACATATACCTTTAGGTCGTACTATAATAGAAAGGAGCAATACTGACAATAGTTATACATAACTTTCTGTACTCGTTTATGTAAGTGGAAAAATATCGTCAGAACGTGACAAACCAAAGAATTACTTTGAGAATAATACATAAAACGGTATACTTGTGGTAAAAAGGGTTTTACTTTGAGGAATCAGAATGGATGTTGATAGGTTATTGGTAGACGAGATAGATTATGAATTACGAATACGGGGAGTTGTTTGTAAGGGAAATATGCCGGAAAAGCGTAAATTGCTTAGAGCTCGTATTAGGTTAGAGAAGACGGGAAATGCTTCGTTCCCGGAAGTAGAATTGAATAACGTAGAAGAATTGGATATATGCAGTAGGAAGCTTGACATTCTTGTGGAAGAGATACTAGCTTCTGAGTCATTTGTTAGGGGTGGTAATGATTATAAACGTATTCAGACCCGCTTGGTACATATTTCAAATCGACTAGAACGGTTAGTTTTTGAGGGGTCTTCAGCAGATGATAAAGATGAGCTATATAATAGGTGTTTAGGGGCTATGGACGATCTCGAGTCCAGATTAACATCTGAAAATGAACCTGTAGTTCCTTCTAGTTCACAAACAGTTAACTTGATGGACCTTGACGATGAGCCATTACAAGCCAATCAATCACAAAACCATTTTAATCATTCAAATGTAATTGATAGTCAACATTTTCAAACGTTACCGACACCTATTGGTTTTAACAGCACTAAAGTCATTGATGCTACTCCACGTTATAACAATTACCTTCCGATGAATAAATGGAACCTTCGTTTTGATGGTCAATCGGGACTTTCTAGTTTTCTAGAACGTGTTGAAGAATTGCGAATGGCGCGTGGGGTTACTAAGGAACAACTTTTTACTTCGGCTGTTGAATTTTTCACCGATTATGCTTTGATTTGGTATCGATCGGTTAATAGTATATTATTATATGAGCGATTATGACAGCCATTATTCACGAAGATGACATTTGCGCCACAAGCCGAAGGCGCGTGGCGCAAGTCATCTGAGTGAATAATGGCCATAATCGCGAATATAATACGATATTTTATCTACTCCTATGCAATAGGAGCCTTGTGTTCATATTTCAGAATTATGACATTTGTGACAGCTGTTAACTTCAAAAGTCATTTAATAATAAGAATGAATTTTGTGATTGGCTACAACCTATTGAATAATGAAAATAGAATTTTCTGATTGGTTGCAATTTGCAAACTATTGAATAATGAAAATAGAATTCTATGATTGGCTGCAAACCGTGAATTATGAATCATAATTCATGGCCATTGTGCAGTAGGAGTTGATAAAAATACTTTGTACAATTGGGACCAGTTAGTTAATGCGTTACGTTCAGCTTTTCTTCCATGTGATTATGAAGCTTGTTTATGGGATGAAATACGCAATCGTACTCAGGGGGCCGATGAACCCGTGACCGTATTTGTGTCGATAATGGAAAACTTATTCCATCGGTTACCATCGATGCCTTCTGAAACAAAGCGCCTTAATCTAATACGTAGGAATTTATTACCCCATTTCCAAACCCAACTGGCTTTAGAGAACATAGTTTCCTTTTCACAATTACTTCGAGTGTGTAAAGCTGTTGAAGATGCACATGTGCGTGCACAACGGTTCCGTGGACCTCCCACTCAGGGAAATCGAATGTTAGAACCCGATCTAGCCTATCAAAAGTCGAAATGTAATGCTAGGATTCATACAGTGAATGTATCCTCAAATGAGGGTGACGTTCAAACTCGTAGTAATAACCCACCGAAGGTAATCAATTCAACCAAGCCTTCTGATTTGAGATGTTGGAAATGTGATAAACCGAATCATTTTGCGCGTAACTGTTCAGCAAATAGTAAACAATATTGCTATGGTTGTGGACGACCTGATTTTACTGTCCGTACATGCCCTTCATGTTCGGGAAATGGGGGTCGACGCCGCTAGACGACCGAATAGAGCGGTGTCAAATAAATTCTTCGGTCAATGTTGTAAATAATTCGGATTTTAGTTCTAAAGCTGTTTTAGATTATATTTTAAGTCACGCAGGTCCTGATGAGAGACCGTATCTTAAAGTTTCAATTTTTGGTAATGAGATTCTTGGATTGTTAGACTCGGGTGCTTCGCATACTGTTGTTGGTAGAAAGGGATGGGAGCTGTTGAAAAGTCATTGTAGGCTTACACCAAGTAAAGATAGGACATGTAATGTTGCTGACGGTGCAGAATGTCAAATATTAGGTATAGTTACAGTACCACTTATGCTTCGCGATAGAGTTTGTACTTGTGAGTTATTAGTTGTGCCTTCCTTACCCCATACCTTGATTTTGGGATGCGATTTTTTGAGTAGAATGGGTATTGTAACCGATCTTAGAATTAACGAATGGACCTTCTCGAAAGATCACTTGATCCCGGAAAATAATGCAATACAGGCTGTAGAACATTTATCTGAAGTTCAGCGAGAACAATTAGATTGTTTTGTCAAAGAAGTTTTTAGTAAAATGGGAAATAAGTTAGGATGCACTCATCTTGTTGAACATGAGATTAAAACCACATCGTCGCCTATTAAGCAGCGATATTATCCTATTTCTCCTGCTCTGCAGAAACAGATAGATCTTGAGTTAAAGAAAATGTTGGATGAGGGAATGGTAGAACCTTCGACTTCTGCTTGGTCATCTCCGATAGTAATGATTAAAAAGAAAGATGGTAGTTATCGGTTTTGTGTTGATTATCGCCAACTTAA
Organism: Agriotes lineatus; assembly: GCA_940337035.1. Taxonomy (NCBI): domain Eukaryota; kingdom Metazoa; phylum Arthropoda; class Insecta; order Coleoptera; family Elateridae; genus Agriotes; species Agriotes lineatus. Next base: position 29,284 of record CALNHX010003520.1, on the reverse strand, counting down.
TAAAGTCAGTCAACCTGATGCTTATCCTATTCCATATGTATCAAGTACTTTGGATAAACTTCGTGACGCACATTATCTTACGACTCTTGATATTAAATCCGCATATTGGCAGATACCTGTGGCTGTTTCTTCACGCCCTTTAACAGCGTTTACTGTACCTAATAGGGGGTTATTTCAATTTCGCCGCCTACCTTTTGGTTTGCATGTAACATGCTACTTTGGCTAATTATTTGTTTAATTTTTGAGCCGTGAATAAGTACCACTGTTAATGAACTTTTTAAACTCGGGCAGTCATATGCCAAGATCCAATTTACTCTCTCAAGTATATAGAAAAGTACATATAACATAAATGGGTTTTATTTGGGTTTAACTATATACATTGTAACATAATAAAAATATTTCCCGTATTCAGTACAAACAAAATAGGATTTCTTCTCTGGGTTCTTTGGGGTGCCTGGCAGGCCGACAACTCCTTTTGCTTCTCGGGTTAGGCGGGTTGCAGGTCACTCAGATGGTGCACGCACCGGGATTGTGTAAGGTACCGCCATTCCATTCCTCGCTTGAGAATGTGAGAAAATTGTGAGATAAGGATAACAAATACAAATTTCCCAAGTGCAATAGGGAAGACACTAGTTTTTGGGGATTTTCTTTTTGGTGTAATGGCACTTGTAAAGTGAGGAATCTGTTAGGTTATGTGTTTTTATCCCCAGTTGGAGAAAATTGTGCGACAAGGATAGATATAAAAAATCACTAATGGCGGTACCTTATTGATATAGTGACCTTAGGATTGTGGTTGCGCAAACGTCCTCTAGCGGCCAAGACTGTAAATATACAATTCGAGGTTAACTTTGTTTATAATTGTCGAACGTTGCAAATTCGGGTGAAATCTTGTTTATTTCGGGGGCTGTGACTACAAATAAACGTGAGGCGAAGGTCTGACTTGCCCCAACCTAATCCGTAGTGCCGAATAGCTTCTTTTAGCAAGTGAAATGACAGTGTATCAAATTTCCGTGGGAACGGCGTTAACCTTCAAATTTGCTAATTAAACCATGGGGTTTTTAATTGTTAAATTAACGCACTACGGACAGGCTCACGACGTCTATAAAACAAGGTTCCTCTAGGTGAGTAAAGCTCTGAATTTTTATATCAAAATTGTTCTTCGCCTTCGCCGGGGTCTTGGCCTTGACTTCAAGATAATTTTACGTGATTGATTTCGGGATTTGAAACTTTTACTTGGGTGTAAAAGCACTCACAGGGGTTGCATGAAATTAATTACCAACTTTCTGAGAGGCGAGTGAAGCTCCCTTAAGATCTACGAATAAGTTTCGTGTTTTGGCTCAATGAGGATTTTGAGATTTTTTCCAGAATAAAGAGTGATGCCCTTTTAAGTTTTGCGAATAATTCTCGTATTGGTTCCTGCGGCTAGTGTGGAGGGCTTCCCCAGAGGGGCTTTAAAATAGGGAAAAGACAAGTCTGTATACCAGGGGCCGTTTCTACAGGTTGAGAAAAATTTATAACCAATCGTTTTGGTCGATACTCACGAAGCCATGAAACGATTGTTATTACAGCGAATTCAGGGGAAGTTTTAACAGAAATCGAGATTGATTTATAACGGGTCGTTTTGGTCGATAATCACGAAGCCATAAAACGATTGTCCTTACCGCGGGTTCAGGGAAAATTTAACAGAAATCGAGATTGATTTATAACGGATCGTTTTGGTCGATAATCACGAGGCCATAAAACGATTGTTTTAATAGAAATCGAGATTGGTTTATAACAAGTCGTTTTGGTCGATAATCACGAAGCCATAAAACGATTGTTATTACCGCGTGTTCAGGAAGGTTGCCCCGGAATTTCTAGTCGCAGGAATCAAGTGCCTCTCTGCTGCGAGCGTAAGCTAATTTATACATTACCCATACTGTCTATCAGTGCTGGAAATTTGGTAGGGATGCGCCGAACAACGTCTCGTCGATGCGGGCGCAGAACGGTGATTTTTCCCGCTCCTCGGCGATGGTTTTCTTGCTGAATGTGACGAAGTTTTAGAGGGCCCAAATTAAAACGCATATAAATGTGTAGAAATAATAATTTCGGCCGACGCTAACGTCACATGCATACGGCGCCGGCAACGTGGCAACGCCTAATTGATAGGGTTATTGGTGCTGATTTGGAACCATATGTCTTTACGTATCTTGACGATATTGTAATCTGTACGCCAACTTTCGAAAAACGTCTTTCTACTCTTCGTGAGGTTGTGTCTCGGTTATTAGCTGCTGGTCTTACTTTAAGCCAAAATAAATGTCATTTTTGTAAGCCAGAACTTAAGTATCTCGGTTATGTAGTGAATTCACGCGGTTTATTAGTAGACCCAGAAAAAGTAGATGCAATTAATCGTATTCCTACTCCTGTGTCAGTGAAGGAAGTACGTCGTGTAATTGGTATGGCGTCATGGTACCGTCGCTTTGTTCCGAATTTTTCTTCACTTATCGGATTTCTTACATCCTTGCTCCGCAAGAATGCGAAATTTTTCTGGGATAGTAATTGTGAACGAGCCTTCAGTGATATTAAAGAACATTTGATATCTGCCCCGATATTAGCTTGCCCTGATTTTTCTGTACCCTTTGTTATTCAAACGGATGCTTCTGGTTATGGTATTGGTGCCGTACTTACTCAACATCAAGCTGATGGAGAGAAAGTTATATGTTACATTAGTCGGTCGCTTACTAGAAACGAACGAAATTTTAGCACAACAGAGCGTGAATGCCTCGCTGTCCTTTTTGCTATTGAAAAACTTAGACCATATATTGAGGGAACTAAGTTCACGGTAGTAACTGATCATTATAGCTTAAAATGGCTTAATAGTATTAAAGACCCTGTTGGTCGTATCGCTCGATGGGCAGTTCGCCTTCAACAATATGATTTTGACATTATTCATCGAAAAGGTAAAAAACATGTTGTGCCTGACACTTTGTCTCGTGCTGTTCCTGTTATTGATGCTATTAACGTTCAGTTTGGTCCTGCTGGTAATCCATGGTATCATCGTATGTGTCGATTTGTTATTAACAATCCTCGAAAATTTTCCCATTGGAGAGTTAGTGACGGTCAATTGTATAAATATGTTCGAACCGATTATCCAGACTTGGCAGATGATGAAGATCATTGGAAACTGGTTGTTCCAAAGACTCAACGCCAAGAAGTTATCAAACAAAATCACGATATTCCGACCGCTGGTCATACGGGTGTTAATAAAACTTTTCATCGTATTGCACAAAGATACTACTGGCCTAAACTACGTTATGATGTGGCTGCTTATGTTCGCCGTTGCGAAACGTGTCAACGAATTAAACCAGAACAGAGAGCCCCTGCAGGGTATATGGGTGGACATTCATTAATTTCGAAGCCTTGGGAACTAATCTGTTGTGATATTGTAGGTCCTTTACCTCGTTCAGTACGAGGGTACGCGTATATATTCGTAGTGGCTGATTGTTTTAGTAAGTTTCCATTAGTGTTTCCGCTCCGTACAGCATCAGCTAAGGTTATCTCACGTATTGTTCAGGAAGACGTATTTTTGATGTTTGGGGTTCCCAAGCGAATCATATGTGATAATGGCGTTCAGTTTCGCAGTCATGAGTTTCAAACTTTAAATCAGAAGTATGGCTGTAAGATTTCGTTCACTGCCAATTATCATCCTCAAGCTAATCCTACGGAACGTATAAACAGAGTGCTGAAAACTATGTTGACAGCTTACGTATCAGACCGTCATCGAGACTGGGATAAATATTTGTCTCACGTAGTTTGTGCTATACGTACCTCAGTTCATGAAGTTACGGGAAAAACTCCATATTTCATTAATTTTGGCAGAGAAATCATATTAAATCACGAACCGGTAGTTGGTGATGGAAATCCGGAAATTCAATTTAATCGGGATAGAGATTTAGATAATCGTTCTACAGTACTCAAGCAACTGTATGCTGATGTTAAACGTCGTTTGGATAAGGCTTATCAAAAGTCAAAAACTCGCTATGACTTTCGTCGACGACCTTTCGAGTTCGTTCCGGATCAAGCAGTGTTGCGTAGACACTATGTGTTATCGGATGCTGCTCGTCAGTTTACTTCCAAGCTTGCTGCAAAATTTATAGGACCGTTTATTATTAATCGAAAGTTTTCACGATGGGTTTATGAACTCAAAGATCCTGACGGAAAAATATTAAAGGGGACTTGGCATGCCAAGGATTTGAAACCTTATGATAACTCTGAGATGAATTAATGATGTGTGATGTGCATAGGGTGGTTGGAAGGGCACAGTAGGGTAGGTCACTCTTTGGGGAACTTTAATATCTTGTTCTTTCCCCATTTTAAGGTATAGGGTGGTTGGAAGGGCACAGTAGGGTAGGTCACTCTTTGGGGAACTTTAATATCTTGTTCTTTCCCCATTTTAAGGTATAGGGTGGTTGGAAGGGCACAGTCGGGAAGGACACTATTTGGGAAACTTTAATATCTTGTTCTTTTCCCTCTTTTGGGTATAACGTATAGGGAGTTCCCTGTTGGGAAATGTTAATGGATGGTTTTCTTCTTGATTGTATTGGAAGAGCGTTACGTTATCCTGCTTTTCCTAAGGGGACATAAGGGTAACGAAATTAATCGTTAAAGAAGTACAACTTCTTAGTTTCTTTTAGGTATCCCTTGGGGTTTGGGGATATAGGGTGTTTCCCTACAAAACAAAATTTTTAAGATGACCAGTCCTTCATTCTTCGCCTTCTTTTCTTCTTAAAGCTTTGTCTATATTTCTCTCTTGTAATGTAGTGAATGTCGATTTGGTTTTGAATGAACTGTTTACTTAGATGAATGACAATTTGTTTTCTTTTATTTCTCTTTGATCTGGTGCGGATGAAATCTCTGGTGATGAGTGATTGTTGGATGTGAGATGAAGATTGGTGGGGATTTTCTTCAGGCCGTTCGGGGCGCTGAAGGATCCCTCCGTCGGAGCGTATGAGAGTTGTGTGGATGTTGGCTTCTGCCTCTCACTTTTCTGGTTTCTTTAACTCTTTGTCACTAGGGTTACTTCCTCCCCAGGCGTGTCAAAAGGAAAACCCTGGTTATTCTTCGTTTTGGCTTAACTATTTTCGGTCTGACAGTACCTGAAACTGTGTGGAGGTGTGCTTCCGCCTCGAAGGTTTATTGAAAGTTGTCAGGGGGGTACGCTGTGCGGATTTGGAGTGATTTTGGGAGGTTTATGGGGGTGGAACTTCTTCACGACAGGTTGTTACAGGGTTGTTCACCGGCGCAGCATTTACATCCAGCAGCGACGAACAATCTTGATCCTTGTCGTGGGGTTGATCTGGTCCTGGGTTCCTCCTGGGGTCATTACCGTCTCTACAGTGTAGTTGCTTGTTTGTGGTGTGGGTATTGGTTTTTTTTTTAGATTAATTGTTAGAGACGTTTTATGACAGACGGTTTACTGACTCTCTAGCGTATATGTATGTATCCTTTTAGAATAAAGTTTTTATTTAGTTAAAAATTTCGTTGAAATTTTTTCTTTCTGGTAAGGGGGGAGTTTGTTACTTGTCAAAAGCATTTGATATTAATACTAGTGTTGAATGAGGAATCTAGTGAGAGTGACGCGATAAATTTAATATCAGATTGGCTTTGTTCGTTGCTAGAGAAGAGATAAAAACCACGTTTGTTTGTTTGAGAGAAAATTTGTATATCAGCTTTTAAAAAAGGCAAGAGTTTTCGTGGGGTGTAAATGACAATCTCGCCATTTAATATGGTTTGGTGATAGTAAAGAATTGGGTTACTGGCCAACCGTTCCTGTAAGGGAGATCATTAAGCGGATGTCATTTTTCCAATGAATATTATATTCAAGCTGTGAAGCGATTTGGGAAACACGAATTCAACGATTGCGAAGTTTATTGCCTGTGAACAGGGTATGTAGTTTAATGTGGCATTTGCCTTTTGTTACCTGGAAATTCGATTTATAGCAACAACTATCAGGCGGAAAATCTTGGAAAGATAATCTACGGAGAATCAACCGCAGTCTTGGGGGTCGATGTGTAGCGAATGACAGCCGAGGTTGGGGCCTGTCAAGCTGACATGTGATAGGAGTAACGGGACGTATTAAATGTCTGCGAGTATATCGGCACAAAGATAAGTGTTTTAGCTAGAATCTGATGATATTTTTGCATATAAAAACTGTGTAACCATTAAACTTACGAGCGGTTTAAGTTAAGCTATTTGGGGTACCCTGCGTTAGGTTGTAATATTAAAGATGCTAATTGTCTGATCGATGGTAATAATGTTCTAGTAGTAATAAAACTAGCTACCTACAAGTATTGCTTTCTTTCATTTTGATAGGGAGTTCAATAATCGTATTGTTATTAGTTGATAGAAAGTGAAGTTACAAGTTTCTTGGCTTATATCAGTATATTTGAGTTTAACTTGTTGGCGCCAATTATCAACATCATAAACTAGAATCCGCGACGTCTTCACTGATGCTAGAGACGGGCCTCAAATATACTCTTATAGTGATCGATTGTTAACTAAGAGATATAGCGATGACCTAAAGGTAGGTAAAGGAAAATATAGATAAATATAGCTAACAAAGAAGTATGCATAAAGTTTGAAACCAGCAAAAATCAGGTACTCCATGGTTTGTGGATCCAAAACAAGTCACCCTACATGTCCCAACTCTTTCATATACAGGGACTCTATCTTAGAATGACTAGATCTGAATAAGAAATATAATGTTTTACTGTTTTCTATTGTTTTTTTACTATTATTGCTACATCATTTTGATGATAAGAAGCCGGGTGGCGCAGTTGGGTAGCGCTAGGCTTGCTAGTAAGCAAGTCCTCAGTTCGAATCCTGCGGGGGCCGGAATTTTTCCGCAGCCTTGGCGATTGGAATCGGGCTCGGTGAGACCATTCACAGTTGGGCACCAAATTAGCTGTGCTCTACTCAGAATTACAGACCTAAGAGATAGAGTAACAAGGTCAACATAACACACACAAGACACTTCACACAATGGTTGCTGTGCAAGCATAAAAGGCGCACTCCAACTTTGTGTCCCGAATCCGGGGCAATTTGAGCATTGTACCGCTAGTTGCAAGCACATAAAGCACCAGCCTCTACACCGAAAGGTAAAATGAGGACAACGATAATACATACATACATTTTGATGAAATGGGTTATTATTACCAGCATAATAAACTACTTCTTCTTCTGTATTATATTTTCTACTGCATGGCAATCGCATTTCGCTAATACCAAGAACATCAATCTATAATCTGCACATTTTTTAAATTGTATTTTGCAATTTGCCTATTTTAAACACATTACGCACATTCCTCGTCGCAATCTTCTTGATTGGCTCGGAAATTCTTCGTACCGTCTGACAATTGAAGGTCTGGCTGGGACTGACTTAAAATTAAAAGCCACAACTTGAAAGTGATTTGACAGGCGATTTTATGAAGAAAAACATTTTATAAACTTATCACATAATAGCCTTCGTTGTTGAAATGCGAGGTGTTGAATATTAGGCTTTTTTTAATAAAACGAGCCACATGCCAAACTTTAGAATATTTAAAAATAAAGAAAATTTAACAGCAGCGGCTCACAGTAATGTTCTCGGGGTAGTCACCACTAACTTCTTACAATTTTTTAAGTCTTAATATTTGATGGCCGCATATTGATATATTTAAATTGTTCGATCAATTTCACCAAAAAAAAAAGTTTTCTTTGTCAAAGTAGCTGGAATGTGAAAGTATATATATTTTTTAATCAAATAATAAACAACGAAGGAGTTAGTGTAAGAAACTGTAGAAAATTATTATAAACTGTTGTATTGGTAAAGGGATATTTTATGTTAGATTGTAATGCATAATCAATAGAGATGAGATGGGTTGCAGTTTTCAAAAATTATGTATTCTTTTGCATATTTTACAATATAAGCTTTTGCCTGTATATCATTTTGTCAATATGGAAATATCTTGCGAATTATGAACTTCAGCTCTTTAGCAAAGCTATAAAGTCAAGCAAATGTAGTGTGATGAGTCAGTACTTTCTCTATTCATGTAAACAAATCCTTTTCCTAGTATGTATTATCCTTTTGTTCTAGAATATAGAAGCTAATGGACATGCCCCCAAACTCATCCTGCAATAGTAGTTGCCTACGTATATTTCTATTTTATAGATGCTTCTATTTATCTGTTTTTTCTGGTCATTGGTACTAAATTTATTAAGATACAATTAGTACCTACTTATAGACACTATGATAAAATTTTAATTATCTTTATAAGCTGTACTTATACTTTGTTTAACTCTAAATTTCTTAGTCTGTGGAAGACATTTCTTTTATTAGGTATTTTAAATAATATAATATTTGCTCCTCTGAATTACTGTATGTTTTATTTTAGTTCCGCAATATACAGTGTGGAAAAAGTCTAAATGTTCTAAATATTTCAATAACGTGTGAAATTCGCAAAAGCACTTCACTTTAGTTTAAATATCTCTCAATTTCAGTTTGGTAAAATTCTGCCAAATAGTTTCAATGTGGCCGTTATGGTTTTTATGTAATTTTTTGAATTTAAAATATTTATTAATGTTAATATCATTGTTGTCATAGCCTAGTCAGTAGTCTTTTACCAAAAGTTTTGTTGAATGGTGGACGAGACTTTTATTACTTAATAGATATTATTTTAAAATGTAACTCAAACTATGCTGTCATTAAAAAATTATGTTTATAACATACTGTTACGTTTTTACGTTACGGGCTATTTAAAAATTATTTGACGCTTCTTGCATTAAACATTTATTTACAACGATTAATTATTATTATTTACAAACACACGAATTAACAAGGCAGGACACAAATTACTTAAACTACGAACTATAGGCACTATTTCTAACAACGATACATTTATTTATTTATATGCGCCGGATTAAACATCAATTATTTATTTGGCTACTTACGACTTAAACACTAAGGATTTATATGGTTATTTATCTGTTATTTATTTCACTAGGGTTATATATACACGGTTCATTTATATGGGAGCTCTACGCGCTTCGCTGCCGAATTCGAACTGACGAGAACTGTTCGCCTTCCAGTTGCTGCGCTGGCTTATATATTCGCGGAATAATTCCTTCTGGAAGCTTCGCGGGCTTGCTGGATTTTTCCGGCAACGCTGGCGTGTCACGCACAAGGTCATTTCTGGAATGTTCGGGAAGGCTGACTCACGCCGTCTCAAGCAGCTGGCTCCAAGGTCGTTCTGCAACGCTGTCGCACGGGACGCTGAGTCATATTTCTGGGGCGACGGCCTAGCCCCAAAATCGTTACACTGCCCCCGCCTTAGGTCGTTCTGTCCCAGAACGAGTTGCGTCGGGTGCCTGTCCTCTCTCTCTTGTAGGGGTTCTATGGCGGTATTTGCAGGCGGTGCCCCTCTTGCACATGGACTGGCTGAAGAAGCAGCAGTCCACCGTGTGCTCAATGCTTCGCAACAGCTGCAACAGCAGACCTCGATCTGGATGCCGGTTGTCTCTTGTACTGCCGATCGGTAGGCCATCGGGAACAGTTGAATGCACTGGCCCCAGTCACCATATATATAATACACATATATTGCTGGTAGGGCCTGGAAACTTCAGAAAACATTACGGCGCCGACATAGTCTCACTTAGAGTATAACGCGTCTCGTGCGCATGCGTGAGAATTCGAACTCCGCCTTTAGAAGCGAATTTTAAACTTGACCACTTCTCCATTGGGCGGACGACGCCGCCGCGCTTGCGCACAGCTTACCGTATACATGAAGGAGTTGGCTGTGTGTCTCACTTCATCGGTGAGTTTCCCACTCATAGCCGCTAGCAATATAGTAAGTATTAGATATATGCCAGTCACGCTGATGCTCGGAAACCCCCTTGGACAGATGCTTTCCCATGGTTCGGTTCATCCTTTCCACCATGCCTTCCAATTGAGAATGGAGGGCAGTGGTCCGGGTCTTGCGCATCCCCAGTAGCTTGCAGACGTTCCGAAACAGTTCAGACTCGAAATTCCGGCCCTGGTCGGAATGTAACTCCAGGGGACTCCAAAACGGCTGAAGCACTCCATCATTAGAATATCAGCGACAGCACCGGACTCTTGATTCGGAAGGGAGTGCGTTTCGGGCCACTTGGCGAAGTAGTCCATACACACCAGGATGTCTTTATTTCCCGCTTCGGTTTCGGGGCATGTTCCGGCGACGGCCATGGCTATCCCCTCGAACGGACCACCGACGTTGTACTGCCACATCAGAGCTCTACGTCTTCCAACCGGTCCGTTTCCTGTAGCGCAGGCTTCGCACCTCCGGCACCACTCTCGGACGTCATCTTTGTAGCTCGCCCCGTAGAACCTTTCTTGGATCTTCTGCAACGTCTTCTTCCACCCAAAGTGTCTCCCGGAGGAGCCATCATGCAGGTGACGCAGAACCTCGGCCACTCTACTCCTTGGGACCATCGATTGTGATCTCGTTGCCCTACCGTCCTCATCTTCCAAGATTCTAATCAGGACGTTGTTGTCCAGCTGCAAGGAGTTCCATTGCGCCCAATAGGTCTTCACCGTTGGGTTGGTGGCGGACACCTCCTGCCAGGTAGGTCGACGGCCATCTTGCTTTCAGGCTATAACCGCGCCTAAGTCGGGGTTGTTCTCCTGGCTGCTCTGCAACTTGTCTGGCTCCCACGAGTCGTCGACTACAGTGGTACGATCAATGGGTACCGCACGACTCTCTAGTTTCAAACAGTGGCCGCAGTCCACAGGGCAGGGCCTCCTGGATAACGCATCGGCGTTGCGGTAGGCTGTGCCAAGCCGATGATTTATTTCAAATGCATACTCTTGTAGGCGCCTGATCCACTTAGCCACCTCTCCTTCAGGGTTTTTGAACTGCAGTGGCCATCTTAGAGCAGCATGGTCGGCCCTTCGCAAAATTCTTCTGCCAAACTCGAATGATTTATGTTTTACTACGTCAGTACGGCAGCTGGGATGATCTCCGCATTCGAAGATGTCTTGGTACCGTGCCACCAGATCTTCGATCTTCTTCTGTTCTTGTTGGCTCATGCCCCTTTCCAGGATTGTGTTCCTCCTGACGGTTGCCAGTTCGCTGCTGACGTTCATCATCCTTACTGGGACCCCAAGCCCAGTCTTTACCAACGTCTTCCCAACCAGGATACCATGAGTGAGCTCCTTGCCACCATCGGGCTCGACCACGCGCACTACGTTGCCCCGGAAATCGCCATCCAAGTATGCATCCACGACCCTCTCGGTTCGTCCCTGCAGAGTAACATCTTCCGCCCATACCACTTGTACCGCGATCTCTCCTCTTGGGTGTCGGGAAAGCTCCTCTCCACCTACGTGCAACCCGCCGCGTCCCAGGTTCAAAGCGCACTCACACTTATCCATAACATCCATTCCCAGGATGCACTCGTCCGCAATGTCAGCATAATCGGGCTCAACCACGCGCACCACGTTGCCCCGGAGATCGCAATCCAGGTATGCATCCACGACCCTCTCGGTTCGTCCCTGCAGAGTAACACCTTCCGCCCATACCACTTGTACCGCGATCTCTCCTCTTGGGTGTCGGGAAAGCTCTTCCCCACCCACGTGCAACTCGCCGCGTCCCAGGTCTCGATGCTTGAGGGTTTGATTCCCAATCTTCAAATCAGTTTCTCCATGTTTGGTCACTGCGCCCCTTGTGGCAGTGCAAAGGCGTGTCCTGTTGTGCAGCAGCCGATCCTCGTCCCTTACTACGTCGGACCTGGCGATGGACTTCGGCGCTCCAGTATCCAACGGCAGAGACCGAACTCTTCCATTTATTTCCCCATCAAGTTTTTGGACTACTTTCTCTTGCGCGGCTTCCAGCTCTTCCTGTCCGACTTTCAGCTCTTCCTGTGCTTTCTGCCCGGCTTTCGGCTGTTCCCCACGCTCATTTTTAAGATCCTCAAGTCTTTTTTCTGCCTTCTTTCGGCCGGCTTTCAATTCCTCGAGTTTTTTTAAGATCCTCTTTCGGTCGGCTTTCCATTCTTTTTTCAAGGCTTTTCGCCGTTCCTCAATCTTATCTTTAAGATCCTCTAGCGAGGCTCTCCGCTCTTCCCCAAGTACCTCCTGTCCGGCTTTCAGCTCTTTCTTAAGATCCTCTAGCATTTTTTCTGCCATCTCTTGCGTCTTCTCTGCCTCGTTCTGTATCCGTTGCAAAAATTGGCTTAACTGGGCTTCCATCTTGAATCTCGTTAAAAGCATCCCCACTATACACTTCAATTTATTTATCTGACGTCGTTTTATCGGCACTTGTTAAACAATTTATTTATTTTAATGTTTGTCTAATAATTTTTTATATAGCCTCGGTACAACAAGGTACAAAAACCCGCACACCTGACGCCACTGTTACGTTTTTAGGTTTCGGGCTATTTAAAACTTATTCGACGCTTCTTGCATTAAACATTTATTTACAACGATTAATTATTCTTATTTACAAACACACGAATTAACAAGGTAGAACATAAATTACTTAAACTACAAACTATAGGCACTATTTCTAACAACGATACATTTATTTATTTATATGCGCTGGATTAAACATCAATTATTTATTTGGCTATTTACGACTTAAACACTAACGATTTATATGGTTATTTATCTGTTATTTATTTCACTAGGGTTATATACACACGGTTCATTTATATGGGAGCTCTACGCGCTTCGCTGCCGATTTCGAACTGACGAGAACTGTTCGCTTTCCAGCTGCGCTGGCTTATATATTCGCGGAATAATTCCTTCTGGAAGCTTCGGGGGCTTGCTGGATTTTTCCGGCAACGCTGGCGTGTCACGCACAAGGTCGTTTCTGGAATGTTCGGGAAGGCTGACTCACGCCGTCTCAAGCAGCTGGCTCCAAGGTCGTTATGCAATGCTGTCGCACGGAACGCTGAGTCATATTTCTGGGGCGACGGCCTAGCCCCAGAATCGTTACAATACTTTTTACAGTTCTTAATGAAAAGGCAAATTATAACAGGTATTAAGTAAGTGTACAAATAGAAAACAAATTTTCTGCCGAAGGCAGTTTGAATGTATAGTAGTTGAGCCAGCCTGTCAAATAAATATTTTCTTAGGTTTACCTAAAGAATATATTTAAATACATACATAAAACTAAATTTAGGCTTACGCTATTTATTCACATCAGTTACTATTCTCTTACTTAGCAAGCTGTTTCTGATTTGCATATCACGAAAGCCTAAACCTTACAAAACATGGCACGAAGACCTTTGAAAATTATTAGTATTTAGTAAACTTTTTGTACTAATATCACACCCTTGGAAGAACAGTACAAGAGGACTGATAATGTAAAGGGTTGTTTTGTTTCACCAGCACAAAACTAATAGTTGCTATTAATCTTATATCACACATAACGAAAATATTTCGTTTTTCCAAGGACTCCATCTACATCTGAGTATATTACATTGCTGTCACTTCTCGAACACTTAATATATATTTATGTATTTAGTGTGTAAAGGGAGCCATTTTGGTATGAGGATGCGAGTTTCGTGCCGAGCGGTAGCGAGGCGCGAAAAAGCAACCTACGATCCTAAATAAATGACAAAATTGTTAAATAATTGAAATTTCGATTCACACCATTTGACGAAGTCGTCGTAGCGCCGTTCATAAAGGCCGCGCGATTTGGCCGGCAACAACTCATTTGATTGCTGTCTGGGCCGCTTCAAATACTTCAGGCGGGGTGCAATTATCTTCAGATTCCATCTTCAACTTCACAAAAACTCTTTAAAACTCAATAAAACTGTTGCGTGATGATGGACGCGCCGTGATGCAATTGTCAATAATTTTAGCCAGTTCCAGAAAAATGACGAATTACAATAATAATCAGGTTAGCCATGGCGATGCGTAAAGTAAAATAAAGTGACGCGATTATTTCATTAAGACATTGTTTACGTGGTTGCGATGTTAAAATGGTTACTAGGGAAAAAATGTGTGAATCGCTAACTTTTCGCATTGACACACTAAATACATAAATTACTATTTTCTACGGTCACCTTTAAAACTGACTATTAAGCGCTCACTGTCAATGCGAAAAGTTAGCGATTCACACATTTTTTCCCTAGTAACCATTTTAACATCGCAACCACGTAAACAATGTCATAATGAAATAATCGCGTCACTTTATTTTACTTTACGCATCGCCATGGCTAACCTGATTATTATTGTAATTCGTCATTTTTCTGGAACTGGCTAAAATTATTGACAATTGCATCCATATATCTAATACTTACTATATTGCTAGCGGCTATGAGTGAGACACACAACCAACTCCTTCATGTATACGGTCAGCTGTGCGCAAGCGCGGCGGCGCCGTCCGCCCAATGGGGAAGTGGTCAAGTTTAAAATTCGCTTCTAAAGGCGGAGTTTGAATTCTCACGCATGCGCACGAGACGAGTTATACTCCAAGTGAGACTATGTCGGCGCCGTAATGTTTTCTGAAGTTTCCAGGCCCTACCAGCAATATATGTGTATTATCTATATGATTGCATCACGGCGCGTCCATCATCACGCAACAGTTTTATTGAGTTTTAAAGAGTTTTTGTGAAGTTGAAGATGGAATCTGAACATAATTGCACCCCGCCTGAAGTATTTGAAGCGGCCCAGACAGCAACCAAATGAGTTGTTGCTGGCCAAATCGCGCGGCCTTTATGAACGGCGCTACGACGACTTCGTCAAATGGTGTGAATCGAAATTTCAATTATTTAACAATTTTGTCATTTTTTTAGGACCGTAGAAAAAATGTTGTATGTATTTCGAGTGTAAAGAGCCATTTTGGTATTCGGTTGCTTTTTCGCGCCTCGCTACCGCTCGGCACGAAACTCGCATCCTCATACCAAAACGGCTCTCTTTACACACTAAATACATAAATATCTATTTATAAATCTTCATTATGCATTCGAAACTTTACCAACGTATATTTTGATTTATTAGATTTCCTGTCATTTACTCGTAATTTCAATAATTAGACGAAATCAGTTGGCTGCGCGACAAGTGGAAGCGTCCATAGGATAGCTATTTATGCAACAAGTGCTAATTGTTGACGTTTATGAACGAGACATGAAAATTATGAAACGAAGCCGAAGGCTGAGTTTCATAACATGTCTCGTGCATAAACGACTTTTAGCACTCGTTGCATACAATATTTTATCTACGACCTTAATTTTACTGTTATTAATTCATAAATATTGTGATATGTTTTTCGGACATTTTCCACTGTCTAGGGTGTAAATCACACAACGTTTCGGGAGTTTTGATCTACTCCCGTCTTCAGGTGTCCGAAAAACATATCAAAATATACCACTGCCAAAAAATGACATTCAAAGAACAACATAAATATTGGTTTATCAAAGGTTTGCATCTACGACACTTCTAATTTATGTCATAATAAACAGTAGGCCATGCCGCGCGGGCAAATGTTTGCGAATGACAGTAGTCACGGTCAGTTACGAAATGTAATTATTAATACTCCACATCTGAGTGTATTCATTACATAGCGCTTTAATTATTTCAAAAACACTTTACCTGTAACGCAAGAAGTAACTAGAATAACTTTACAACTTCACTTCCAATTCGAAATTGTAGTTTTATAACCTCACTTCACTTTATACCACAGATGTGCTTAAAGTAAACAGCTGATTTCTTTAACCACGCTAAACCATATATAAAATAGCTATTTATGCAACAAGTGCTAAAAGTCGACTTTTATGCGCGAGACATGAAAATTATGAAACGAAGCCGAAGGCTGAGTTTCATAACATGTCTCGCGCATAAACGACTTTTAGCACGCGTTGCATACAATATTTTATCTACGACCTTAATTTTACCGTTATTAATCCATAAATATCGATTTAAGAAAGGTTCGCATCTGCGACGCTGCGTCATAATGAATAGTAGTCTACGCCGCAGGCGATTGTTTGGCCACGCCCGTGCTGTCAAGGTTGAGTTACGAAATGTAATTATTGATACTCCACATATGACTGTATTCATTACATAACGCTTTAATTATTTCAAAAACGCTTTACCTGTAACGCAAGAAGCAACTAGAATAGCTTTACAACTTCACTTGCAGTTCGAAATTGTAGTTTTGAACTCGCTTCACTTTTAGCACATGTGCTAAAAGTAAACAGCTGATTTCTTTAAACACGGTAAACTATAAAACGTCACTTTTAGTGAAACAAGCTAGCGCTAAAAGGCCTACTTTTAGTAGTGGTCGTAGATAAAAATATGTATTATGCGCTAAACTATAAAACGTCACTTTTAGTGAAACAAGCTAGTGCTAAAAGGCCTACTTTTTGTAGTGGTCGTAGATAATAGCTATTTATGCAACAAGTGCTGAAAGTCGATGTTTATGCACGAGACATGAACATTATGAAACGAAGCCGAAAGCTGAGTTTCATAACATGTCTCGTGCATAAACGACTTTTAGCACGCGTTGCATACAATATTTTATCTACGACCACTACTAAAAGTAGGCCTTTTAGCGCTAGCTTGTTTCACTAAAAGTGACGTTTTATAGTTTACCGTGTTTAAAGAAATCAGCTGTTTACTTTTAGCACATGTGCTAAAAGTGAAGGGAGGTGCAAAACTACAATTTCGAACAGCAAGTGAAGTTGTAAAGCTATTCTAGTTGCTTCTTGCGTTACAGGTAAAGCGTTTTTGAAATAATTAAAGCGTTATGTAATGAATACAGTCATATGTGGAGTATCAATAATTACATTTCGTAACTGACCTTGACAGCACGGGCGTGGCCAAACAATCGCCAGCGGCGTAGGCTACTATTCATTATGATGCAGCGTCGCAGATGCGAACCTTTCTTAAATCGATATTTATGGATTAATAACGGTAAAATTAAAGTCGTAGATAAAATATTGTATGCAACGCGTGCTAAAAGTCGTTTATGCGCGAGACATGTTATGAAACTCAGCCTTCGGCTTCGTTTCATAATTTTCATGTCTCGCGAATAAAAGTCGACTTTTAGCACTTGTTGCATAAATAGCTATTATCTACGACCACTACTAAAAGTAGGCCTTTTAGCGCTAGCTTGTTTCACTAAAAGTGGCGTTTTATAGTTTACCGTGGTTAAAGAAATCAGCTGTTTGCTTTTAGTACAACAGTTGTTGTTTTTTGACGTAGGACTGTATTTAATAGCATGTGTAGTATGGGGCGTTTTACAACCGACCACCTGTGAGAAAAAATAGTCCCAGTTGAAATCGTTATATTGTTAAAAATACTTGCCCAACATAAATCGTGTTAGGATATTCGTAAACAGCATGGATTCCAATTCGGGTATTGCGCAATACATCGTAGAAGCGACCCCCCCCCCGCGTGCATGAAATAATGCATTTTTTTTGGGTTTGCCACCGCATTCGAATCAGTCTATCTCAGAAATCGTAAGTACAAAAGGATTGTGTGTGATATTATTTTAAAACTCTCGGCGAGATGTATTCAAATATCTAAAGAACATACCGCTGTGACTTCAACTGAATATTTAAAAAGTCGTTTTCTTCTGAACCGGTGAACACGTTTTACAATATCGCAGTTTATTTGGCGAGCCGTGAGTGCAAAACGGTTGCGCGTGTTATCGTTTTAAAGCTCTCGATGAGATCTATTGAAATAAATAAAGAACATATCGCAGTGGTTTAAACTAAATTTTTTAAAAATGTGTTCTTGTATAATTTGCACAATTTATTAAAAACCCATAACCACATAAATATTTAACAACCACTAACTACGTATTTCGACAGCTAAGCTGTCATCTTCAGCAGCCTTGAAGAGAGACTGGCCAACTTTGTCGGGTTACTCTCTCTCTTCAAAGCTATTCAAAATGACAGCTTAGCTGTTGTCGAAATACGTATTTAGTGGTTGTTAAATAGTTTTGTAGTTAGAGGTTTTTAACGAATTGTATCAAATTCAAACCACAGCCTCCAGCAATGTTTTATTTTACTGTGTTATTTGTAAAGCTCGTTTTACATGATGATATTTTTACATGTACCGGTTTCTATATGTATTTATAGAACTTTGAAGTTTTTGTGTGTAATAAAGGAACTTCTATATATTTTCTACATGTAAAAATATATCATCAGAATTAAAACATGTAATTTTCAAGGTCATTCACGTATATTTTTGATGGTTTATAGAAATTTTTGTACTAAAGTAATACAAATATGCAAATCTATTGGTAATAACAAAACAAACTAATTTTGACTAACTTCATAATATTTACATTGGTCACTTTGCACACTTTTGGGACAAATAAAGATATTTTTGATTCATGTATTCTTGTCGTACTTTAGGGTTTTGTCAATCGTGGTAGTATTGCTGGTACCAAATACAAAAACCCTTATTTCTACATGCTAGGTTACATGTAAGTTGTCACCATGTGAAACAGTACTTCTCACATGTAAAAATACATGTAGAATTATCACCATATAAAAAGGGATTATGCTACTTACAGGGATGGCAAAAACCCGTTTTTTTTTGAAAATTTATCAGACCACTGGGGTTTTTTTGGGTTTCAGATAAATTCGCTATTTTGTTTAATTAGGTATCGATGTATAAATCTTTAAAAAAAATGTTTATGTAAAGGTAAATACTTTGGTACTTTATAATTTACCTACAAATATATAGAGGAACGGCTAAAGTTAGGACGGCGTACCAACGTTGCCAGTTCGTGCACTGATGGATAAAGCGGGAAACTTAAACTTTCAAACTAATATGTTTCAAATTACAATGATACGTATATTAACTCAAAAATTTACCGTAACAGCTACTGTTATGATTACGCATAAATTCTCCAAAATTTGCTAAATTATATTTACTTTAATCTTCTTTTAGAGAAGCCAAATGCCAATATTCATTTGTTAAATTAATAAAAATCAGTTTATTTAAACATTTTACATTTTTTATTAACAAAAATTTAGATATAATATAATTATTAATTTAAACAATTAATAATGTAAATATTAAAAGATAATACAAAATATTTTTTTCCTAATTATTCACTTATGTAAATAATCATTTCCAGGATCCTTTGATACAATATCTGAATGCGTGCCATATAAAGTTTCTGTAATTAGCCGAGTTTCTTCAGTATTGGGTTTCCTACAGTTTCTGTTCTTATTTTGTTTACGTGTTGAATGAAAAGAGGCCTGTTTTCGAATTTTCTTATTAGCTGGCCCTTCAACATATTCTGTTTTCAAATCAAAGTTTTTTATTTCCATTTCACTTTTATATTATCTAAAATTAGTTTTAATTGTTCGGTTGAATACTCTTTGGTTTTTATATTTTGAACTAGACTTAAAGCTCCAGAACTTATTTCATCCAAAAGTTTATCATTATTTCTTGAAAATGTTGCTAAATTTTCAATAACATTGTTAACTTCACTACTACTATTTCCTGCTATTATATTTGTGCTACCAGGAGCTGAGTTTGGGTAATTAGATGCAATATAATGTATATGTTTACAGACTAAAGTTCTTATATTGACAGCCACACAAGTGCAGCTAAAGGAATGCAAACATATGGAGCAAATAGAGCATTTTATTGGGCAGCATACATTACCGTCGGAAAGATTTTTTGTAATTAAATATGTGTTTTCACTAGAATCACATTTAATGGTATAAACTTTGTTGCCTTCTATTACGTTCTCAGTAAACTGAATATTGCTACACGATGTCTTGCATGGATATTTTTCACTAGTTCTGAAGTATCCTATTTTGTTAGTTTCATAATTCTTTCAAATTTTTATTTTTTAAAAACTCGATCAAAACATGAAGTGTCTTGTCTAAACGTTTAATTTTTTTACTTTGTAAGTAATAATATTTTAATATGATATGTTTTTCGGACTTTTTCCACTGTCTAGGGTGTAAATCACACAACGTTTCGGGAGTTTTGATCTACTCCCTCTTCAGGTGTTCCTGGTTAGTCCTGAGAAGGACTGATATTGTGCGTTTTTCAACGTAAATTTGTGCCTCCCCCGGGGTTTGAACCCGGGACCGCTGATCGCTGTGATTACTACTCTGCCACCAGGGCCTAGTGGTTAGAGTGGGTTCAAACCCCGGGGGAGGCACGGAGAAGGTAAAGAGGGGAGGCACAAATTTACGTTGAAAAACGTACAATATCAGTCCTTCTCAGGACTGACCAGGAACACCTGAAGACGCGAGTAGATCAAAACTCCCGAAACGTTGTGTGATTTACACCCTAGACAGTCGAAAACGTCCGAAAAACATATCATAATAGACCACTGCCAAAAAATGACATTCAGAGAACAATATTTTAGTGTTTTATGCATACTCTCGAGATGTATATTTGTATTGGCAATTGCTCCAACTCAAAAACAATAAGCTCATTTTACAAAACAAGTTGCATAATAATTAATGAAATATTGACGAAACTTTTGTTGATACATTTTTCAGAATATCCAAAAACTTGAAAGTTCTGCAGATCCAAAAGTGTCTGTAAATATTGTAAAATATTATAAACCCATTTCCTCTTCTCATCATTATTAATTTTTGACAGATTTGACTGCCACGCACGATCTATGTGCCAGGAACAATAGAGCTGTTTATGTGGTGGACCCATTATATTTTCCCATGGGTTATAAAATACATTCGTTATATCTAACATAAAAGTGTCAGTTCTTATAATGCCCACGTTATCTCTTATTTCCGGAAAGAAAACTTGATTGATATAAGAATTTTTCCTGTTATAAAACATAAATGCTAAGGGTATCACTTCATTAAACTCATCTACACTTAAAATGGTAGTGAGTTCAAAATCATAGGCAGTAAGCCTATGTCAATGGCAATAAATATAGTTCCATATTTTTTAAAAAGTGCTGAATCCATTAGTGAAGTGGAAATAAAAAAACTTTGATTTGAAAACAGAGTATGTTGGATAGCCAGCTAATAAGAAGATTTGAAAACAGGCCTCTTTTCGTTCAACACGTAAACAAAATAGGAACAGAAACTGTAGCCGGAAACCCAATACTGAAGAAACTCGGCTAATTATAGAAAATTTACATGGCACGCATTCAGAAATTATATCTAAAGATCCAGGAAATGATCATTTATATGAGTAAATAATTAGGAAAAAAATATTTTGTATTATTTTTTAATATTTACATTAATAATTATTTAAATTAATAATTATATTATATCTAAATTTTTGTTAATAAAAAATATAAAATGTATAAATAACCTGATTTTTATTAATTTAACAAATGAATATGTCATTTGGCTTCTCTAAAAGAAAATTAAAGTAAAGATAATTTACTAAATTTTGGAGAATTTATGCTTAATCATAACAATTGCTGTTACGGTAAATTTTTGAGTTAATATACGTATTGTAATTTGAAAGTTTAAGTTTCCCGCTTTATCCATCAATGCACGAACTGGCAACGTTGGTATGCCGTCCTAACTTTAGCCGTTCCTATATATAGACCAATCAAGCTTTCTCAAAAAAAGTCACAGAATCAAGGAAATGTGTAGGCATGTTCTTTTCAGCTTTGTCATTAAGATTCTATAAATTCCACAAAAACAAAAATTATGCTCGAGCCGTTATCTTGGAAAATTGAGGCCCAATTTCGTTTTTTGACGTATTTGAGGAAAACCGTCTACTTCACAACAAAAATGTTCTAACAAAAATTGTTAAGCATGTAACTATCTATACAACTTTTATTATTTCCAATTTTCTGTTGGGCCAACCATGAAAGCACAAAATAACATGTAAGTGGTCATGTTGGGCCTCGTATGCTTATAGCCTAGTCCAGTGTTGCACAATCTTTTTGTACGGGCGACCCTTATTTCATTAACTATAACTTTGCTAAGGCATAGAGGTCGCCCCTTATGCCTTATCAAAAATTTAAGAATGGATATGTTTCTGGATTCTCAAGTTTCGCAGTGATTTTCATTTTTTCAAACCGAAAGAAATTACTTGTATATCGTTTTTCTCAATGTTTAATATTTTTTCTAGTTGTTGTGCAATGTATTCTATGTATTTAAATGGTCTTCGTTTATGTAGCAAAATATTCTTATAAGTAGTAGTGCGGCAGCGAAACTGGGGCAAACCGCGAATTAAATCCGCTATTCCGCGAATTAATCCGCGATTCCGCGAATTAATTCCGCGGTTTGACCTAATTAATTTCGCGGATTGCTCTAATTAATCGTCATATGTGCTACTGATTGATCACATATGAAGTTTGATATTTAATTTTCATATGTGCTACTGATTAAATTACGCGGCGGCCATTTTTTAATTTGCTTCCGGAATTACGCGGCGGCCATTTTCACTTTTCGCGCGAATATTTGAATTTGAAATTTTTCAGATTTTTTTCTAAGTTCCATTTTTTCAATTTAAACTTCCCGGGTGTCGCCCATCTTTGTTTTCTGCATGCGCACTTCTCGCGGCTGCTCTTTTAATTTGAAATATTTCAGATTTTTGTTAAGTTCAATTTTTTTAATTTAAAATTTCCGGGTGTCGTCCATCTTGGTTTTCCGAGCTCGCACTTCTCTCGCTCCCGTTTATTTAATTTAAAAAAGCTTTCTGCGACGGCCCTAGGCTGGATTCGAACCAGCAACCACAGTATTCTAAGGGTTAAGCACCTGAGCTACCTCGACAGCGTACTTGAATGCGGTTAAAACTTCAACAGTTGCGTACCGTTTCGGCGCCCTGTTTAACTAATGAATTTCAAATTTACATCGCTATTTATGAACATAGATATTTGTTAAATTATTCTCAGTTTTACTAGAGCAAATACATTTTGTTCCTCGAAGAAATTTCAAAAAGAGGCCAGTTTAAAACCGTTTAATAGATGTGGCTATCGGCAACCCATTTCACTGCTTTGACATACTGCCAGACTGTAAAACAAACTATTTTTTCAAAAATATAAATTCTAAGAATGGAACTGTGTAGCGTATTGTGTATAAAGGTTGTTACAATTTTTTTAAAACTGATTTTGTAGGTGGATTTCATGGAAATAATTCTTTTATTTTATAATTTGAGTGAGGCGCATGAATGGATTATCGAGATTTCCATTGTCCCTACCTACTATATATGGAAATTACCGCTCGACCGTCGAAATTTGAAAGCTATTATTTTTATAATTTGCCCCAACAGAACGTATGCTATCTCACACAATCTTCATTGGTTTCTATAACTCTCTCTTTTTTCACTCGTAGTACCGTGATACTGATTAAATTACGCATTAACTTCTGATTAAATTACCCGGCGGTCATTTTCAATTTTCGCGCTAATTGAATTTGAAATTTTTCAGATTTTTTCTAAGTTCCCTTTTTAAAACAGGTCGAGACATGTGTTTGTGACTAACAGTGCTTTGTCCGTCAGAGGCTGCACTGAAAACGCAGGCATAATTACTTCCCGAGGCTGGCTTTCTATTGGTCATCCGCTACGAACTTTAGCCACGCTGCAGTTCTCGGCCACAATTATATATACCAGCAATAAGATAACATGAACAAGAAGATAACACGTATTGCCTGAGTAAAAAAGCGATAAACATAGTAGCAAATATTCGAGAAGGCTTGACTCTTAATTTTAATTATGACATTTGTCAACTTAACATGCCTACTAATATAATTTTTTGTATGGCTATCTCTTTCTTACTCAAGCGTTGTATTTGATTGTTTATGTTATTTCATTGCTGTTAAACAAAATTTCAGTTACGTAGGCTCGTTGTTCATTTTTATTACGAATTTCTTATGCTTTTGATGGAAATATATGTATTTTGACCACAAATTAACATAAAATTGAATAAAAACAAGCAATTTCGTTGAAAAAATGTTCTGACACTATCATTTCACTTAAAATTTTACAAAACTGACATCATGTCACTTAAAAAATTATCACAATTCGTTTTGCATAGCGCTTTTATAATAATGAAAATGATGTAAAAACAGTTGTAGAGTTATTTCTAAGCATAATTTTGCAAATGTTTTATACTTTTTTATAAAATGTTTTTACACCATTTTCTTTATTATAAATCGTTTTGTAAACCGAATTGTGATAATTTTTTAATTGAGATGATGTGTAATTGATATTTTTTATTAAATTTTCATTGTGTTGAATTAAAATGTCATTTTTTGTATAATTTATGTGACATGATGTCAGTTTTTGTAAAATTTTTAGTGAAATGGTGTTGTCAAAACATTTTTTTTCAACTAAATTGTGTGTTTTTATTCAAATTTATGTTAATTTGTGGTCAGCATACATATATTTTGTTAAATTTCAAGTGATATGATGTTAGTTTTTGTAAAAATTTAAGTGAAATGATGGGGTCAGAACATTTTTTCAACTAAATTGTGTGTTTTTATTCAAATTTATGTTAATTTGTGGTCAGCATACATATATTTTGTATAATTTCAAGTGATATGATGTCAATTTTTGTAAAAATTTATATGAGATGATGTGCAATTGGGTGATTTTTATTAAATTTTCATCGTGTGTTGAATTAAAATGTAATTTTTTGTATAATTTATGTGACATGATGTCGATTTTTGCAAAAATGTATGTGAGATGATGTGTAATTCGTGATTTTTGTTCAATTTTGAGTTAATTTTCGTAATATAAATGAACAATGAGCCTACGTAACTGAAATTTTGTTTATCGAAATGCTTGTGGGAGATTTTTCAATGAAATAGCGTGCTTTGATGGTGCCAGAACAATTTTTTCAACGAAATTGTTTGTTTTTATTCAAAATTATGTTAATTTGTGGTCAACATACATATATTTCCATAAAAAGTGCAAGAATTTTCGTAATAAAAATGCTAAATTGTAGCATTATATCGATCAATCTGTAATAATTGCGTGATTTTTGTTCAATTTTGAGTTAATTTGTCATCATCACATGCATCTTTAGTCAATTGTACAAGAATTTTTGTAATAAAAATGCACAAAGAGCCCACGTAACTGAAGTTTTGTTTATCGAAATGTTGGTGGTAGAAGATTTTTCAACGAAATTGCCTGGTTTTATTCAAATTTATGCTAATTTTGAGTCAACATACATATATTCCATCAAAAGTACAAGAACTTTGTAATAAAAATGAACAACGAGCCTACTTAGCTGAAATTTTGCTTCTCGAAATAATTGTAGCAGAATATTTTTCAATGAAATTGCTGTTTTTTATTGAAATCTTACTAAAATTGCAACAAGTTAGAGAAAAAAAGTGTAAAACATTTGCAAAATTATGCTTAGAAATAACTCTACAACTGTTTTTACATTATTTTCGTTATTATAAAAGCGCTTTGCAAAACGAATTGTGATAATTTTTTAAGTGAAATGATGTGGGATGGCTTATTTTTTATCGCTTATTGAATAAAAATGTCGTTTTTTGTATAATTTCAAGTGAAATGTCAGTTTTGTAAAATTTTAGGTGAAATAATGGTGTCAGAACATTTTTTCAACGAAATTGCTTGTTTCTATTCAATTTTATATTAATTTGTGGTCAACATACATATAGCCACATCTATTAAACGGTTTTAAACTGGCCTCTTTTGAAATTTCTTCGAGGAACAAAATGTATTTGCTCTAGTAAAACTGAGAATAATTTAAAAAATATCTATGTTCATAAATAGCGATGTAAATTTGAAATTCATTAGTTAAACAGGGCCCCGAAACGGTACGCAACTGTTGAAGTTTTAACCGCATTCAGGTACGCTGTCGGGGTAGCTCAGGTGCTTAACCCTTAGACTCGTAATACTGTGGTTGCTGGTTTGAATCCGGCCTAGGACCGTCGCAGAAAGCTTTTTTAAATTAAATAAATGCGAGCGAGAGAAGTGCGCGCGCAGAAAACCAAGATGGACGACACCCGGGAATTTTAAATTCAAAAAATTGAACTTAGAAAAAATCTGAAATATTTCAAATTAAAAGGGCAGCCGCGAGAAGTGCGCACGCAGAAAACAAAGATGGCCGACACCCGGGTGTTTAAATTCAGAAAATGGAACTTCGAAAAAAATCTGAAAAATTTCAAATTCAAATATTCGCGCGAAAAGTGAAAATGGCCGCCGCGTAATTCCGGAAGCAAATTAAAAAATGGCCGCCGCTTAATTTAATCAGTAGCACATATGAAAATTAAATATCAAACTTCATATGTGATTAATCAGTAGCATATATGAAGATTAATTAGAGCAATCCGCGAAATTAATTAGGTCAAACCGCGGAATTAATTCGCGGAATCGCGGATTAATTCGCGGAATCGCGGATTTAATTCGCGGTTTGCTCCAGTTTCGCTGCCGCACTACTACTCTTATACTTCATTCATCGAACAGATGCAGTAAAATCTGCCACCCAAGTTACAAATATCAGCTGTAACTAGACCAATAATACGACTTGATGGAGAATTTGAATCAGAAAGACCTGCTGCCTTTCTAAATGTCATAATTAATGTCCCATATTTTTAATATAATATCTCCCGATATTAAAATTTCAAACTCTCAAAAACGGTTGTCAAATTTGACAAAAAAATATTACCTTTATATTACACACACATCATATGTACCACCACCTCTACACATCTCTAGCGACCCCCCTAGTGATCGCGACACACAGGATGAGAAATCCTGGCCTAGTCCGTGGTGGGAATATAGTACGGTCTAGTCTAACTGAACCAAGATGCCTAAAAAGAGATGCTATGGTTGTTTTAGTTTTTGATATATTTGTGTACCTAAGCGCTGGTGTTCAACGTATTATCACGAATGTAAAATTTAGT
Organism: Agriotes lineatus; assembly: GCA_940337035.1. Classification (NCBI taxonomy): domain Eukaryota; kingdom Metazoa; phylum Arthropoda; class Insecta; order Coleoptera; family Elateridae; genus Agriotes; species Agriotes lineatus. The sequence goes on along the minus strand of CALNHX010003520.1, from coordinate 2,497 downwards.
TATCGATGCCCATAGAACCGAGGCAAATAAACCATATGAAGTATAAAGAAGAAGTTCAGTACCGAGGGGCGTGTTTTTTAAAATCCAGAAATCGTAAAATTAAGAAATTTGAATAAACTCTATTTTTAATAGTACTTTATTTATCTAGAACGAAAAGTGACATTTTAAAGGAATTACTTGCGAGGACCTTTAAAAGCACTTTTCGTTCGTGGTGAATACAACGGTTTATTTCATACTGCAAGTTTAATGAATTTTAAATAAAAAATTTCAAATTTCTTGTCAGCTTGAACTTGAACTTTAATATTTTACTTTAAAGTACTAGGACTTTAATGCTCTATTTTTTGTACCATAATTAATCTGAAAAAGGTCATTTATTTCATACTGATGTCAAAAATTACATTTTTCGGATTATTTATGGTACAAAAAATGGAACATTAAAATCCTAGTACTTTAAAGTAAAATTTTAAAGTTCAAGTACTTTAAAACTTATTTATTGTACAGTAAATGGAACATTAAAGTCCTAGTACTTTAAATTAAAATTTTAAAGTTCAAGTACTTGAAAATTATACGTCAGTTGTTGACATGAAATTTGAAATGATTTACAACTTTTTATTTAAAATTCATTAAACTTGCAGTATGAAATAAACCGTTGTATTCACCACGAACAAAAAGTGTTTTTAAAGATCCTCGCAAGTAATTCCGTCCTCTGCTGACGCCTCGGACGTAAACAACTTTATCGTCTTTAAAATTCCACTTTTCGTTCTAGATAAATAAACTACTACTTTGACATCAGTATGAAATTAGTATATTACTTTATTCGCAATCACATTGTAATGTGTCAATTTCATGACATGACAACAGCTGGGAACTAGATCATTACTTGAAACTAGCCAGGAAATTATTACATACCCCGAAAAATATTACATACCTGAAGAGTGGGGTGTTTCCATGGTAACAAAACATTGAGTGAGTTGTTTTCATGGTAACAAAAATATTAGCTACATCAAGAGATCTATTATTCAGAATTCAATTGTAGTTATTTTTAAAATGAGATGATTGCAAATAAAATATTATACATACCACGGTGGAAAGTTTCATCCCTGTCTCGAGATAAAGTTAACCTCGACGCTACGCGTCTCGGTAAACTACATAATCTCTCGACAGTAATGAAACACTTCACACCTCGGTATGTAATATACTATTATTCGCAATCACATTGTAATGTGTCAATTTCATGACATGACAAGAGCTGGGAACTAGATGATTACCTACTTAAAACTAGCCAGGAAATTATTACATACCCCGAAAAATATTACATACCTGAAGAGTGGGGTGTTTCTATGGTAACAAAACATTGAGTGGGTTGTTTTCATGGTAACAAAAATATTAGCTACATCAAGATATCTATTATTCAGAATTCAATTGTAGTTATTTTTAAAATTAGATAATTGCAAATAAAATAGTATACATACCACTGTGGAAAGTTTCATCCATGTCTCGAGATAAAGTTAACCTCGACGCTACGCGTCTCGATAAACTACCTAATCTCTCGACAGTAATGAAACACTTCCCACCTCGGTATGTAATATACTATTACAAGGCATGTAGGTAAGATTTACACTACCGAGGACCGTTTGATACCTGAGTGAGCGCAGCGAACGAGGGTAGTAAAGTGCGAAGTAGTGTAAATCTTCCTACATCCTGTGTAAAGTACATAATTTTTTTCACTACCAATATTTCCTTATGTGAAATTAATGGTAACAGAGTAAAATTAATAATTAATAATTTTCTAAATTATAGTAGCCTATTTCGGAGCTTGGGGCGTTGTTAGAGTGCTGTGACTAAGGTTTCCAAGTCCCGGCACCAAAAGTGTTTTCGGGACTTACGAGCTAAATTTCAGGTCCCGGGACTAGTCCCGAAGATCCCGAAAATGGTCCCGAAAATGAAATAGTGTTCAGGTGAAATTTCCGAATAAAATTTCCAAAGAAAAACAAGCGTTTTAAGTTAAATCAAGTGTTTCTGTGCTGATAATTTGCGTCTACAACTTCATTGCTTTCTTCTGGTACTAATGTCTGTCGCTTTTGATTTTGTTTGAACTGCAAAGTGCGTGTGTACTCCTTTCGTCAAGCTGCCTCTGATTATGATAATTTTGTAGGAACCAACTTTACATTTCGCCAATTGTTTAGGTAGGTATCTTCAATATATAAAACTGTTGCCATAGTGACATCAGATCGTTATTTTTTTAAATGTAGAATGAAGGTAGGTTGCGAATCGGAATTCATTCTAATTGTAATGCTTTAGCAAACAAATAACGAACACACTTAAAACCCAAAAATATAAATTATTCAGCTTTTCGCACATATATAAATCCAACAAAAAAAAAACAGACAAATACATAAATATAAAAAGATATGCAAATGTGGCTGAAACAACACACAGGTTTAATTCTAATCTAACGAAAACAATACCTCTCCTGCGTTACGCAAAACGCAAATAA